>JAHLWY010000236.1:0-181609 GCA_020002185.1 Paraescarpia echinospica
AGTTGATGAAGTTAGGAAACAATAACGTCCTCCCCAAATAAGTCCTGTGATCTTTATTTATCTCACATCATAGAATTACAAGCATGTCGCGAAACATTTTTCAGAACAATAACAAATACTACACATGCATCACTGTGCTCTGTTTTTCCGTTTTGATATCAAATACGCTTATGTCTACCCAGTTCGTAAGAAATCATATCTGCCTAAGCAAGACCTGAACAGTTATAGAATTATTTCCAAACTCAATGTTATTTCAGAAATAGCAGAAACAATTTTATCAATCCACATCAGCCAAATGTCTTAACTAGTACGTCACAATTAGCTTATAAACAATGTCATTCTACATAAGCTGTTTTCTTACAAGTACATAATAATATTAACCTAAACATCAATAACACAAAGTAACTGCACTTACCTTGCTTGATCGCTCTGCCGCCTTTGATACCATTGATTATAACATTCTTATTAAACGCTTAACAATGTGGTATGGCATATCTGGCACAGCACTGAGCTAGTTTTCTTCATACCTAACTGATAGATACAAAACCATAAAGAGAGGGAACTATTTTTCGTCTGCACTATCCACGGTATGTGGTACTCCCCAAAGGTTCTGTTTTGGGGCCTTCACCCTTCATTATCTACAATACGCCTCTAAGTTCTGTTATCAAAAGTCGTAACTTGGATCATCACCTTTGCGCAGATGACACACATATCTACATTTCGTTGGCTATTCCGGATACAAATCGCTCCATAAACCACCTCAGCGACTGCCTCCAAGATAACTTCCACTGGATGACTGACAGATAATTGAAGTTAAATGCAAATAAAACATAATATCTCATCTCTGATACTCCAATGCAGCGTGGCAACTTGATGGTTTTACTCAACGTATCCATCATGTCACTGCTAGTTTTGTAACATCCGACATCTTCGCCTTGGAGCTCGATCCTTCTCGGTAGCCGCACCAACTTTGTGGAAATCACTCCCTGTTACTGTTAGCATTAAGTCAGTAAGAAATATAGTTTCGTTTCGCCGTCATTTAAATACCTATTTTAATATTACATATCTTCTTTAGCTTCGTAGCAATTCCGTTCATCTGTTGACGACTTTTGTTTCGTACATAATTATGAGAAATCGTAATCCTTTGGTTTTGTTGCGCCACTGAGCTCGGATTTCCCGAGGATATTGGCGCAAAAGAAACCATTTTATTATTATTATTTTGTAGAAATCGGGGCATAGTTCAGCAGTTCATAAGTATAGTTCAGTTGTTCGTATTCACAGTCCTACACATTGCAATTTCTCCACTCTGAGAGTGTGAGCACGCATGTGTATATGTGTGCATGGATGTGTATATATGTGCATGGATGTGTATATGTGTGCACGCATGTGCACATGTGTGTACGGAAGTGTATATTTGTGCACGCATGTGTATATGTGTTCACGCATGGGTATATGTGTGCACGCATGTGTATATGTGTGCACGGATGTGTATATGTGTGCACGCATGTGTGCACGTGTGTGTATACGTGTGCACGGGTGTGTAGGGCGCGTATTTGTGCTAACGTCAACAAAACCATATCTCGTGTTTTCCGTTAATAGATGTAATGTTGCAATTGTATCTATGATTTGTTTAACATATTATAATGTCCCGGTGCCCCACCTTCTCGTCCTATCCAATTTATAATCTATGTATAACGATATCTCAATGTAATTATACTGATAATTATATCTAGGCTTGTATATTGTGTAGATCGCATCCTAGAGAAGGAGCAGCAAAGAAAGACCGAAGAGAAAAGGAAGCTGCAAAGCCAACCTAAGTTCCCACTCGCAGGTGCTATGGAAGTCGACGAAACTGTGCACAAGAACACCCCGAAAGAGAATGCGGAAGTGATGTTTAACATGACGAAAGCCTACATCAAGGTAAGTCCAAGACGCGGTAACGCATTTTAATTTTCCCTTTGTTCCATTTAGCAGATAAAATATCGTCATACATCGAAAATGTATGCAAGGTACGAAGAATGTAACGAACCACCAGGAAAACCTATGTATATAATAATGGTTTTCACATTTATTAGAATAAATGTATAACATAGACGAAGTGTTGTCACGACGCAGTGTTATTTGATAAATGATCTTTCGACTGTTAAATTACTTCGTCAATTTACGTTTGTGTGTGTGTGTGTGTGTGTGTGTGTGTGTGTGTGTGTGTGCGTGCGTGCGTGCGTATGTTTGTTTGTATGCGTGTGTTTGTTTGTGTACGTGTGTTTGTGTGTGCGTATGTGCGCGTGGTTGTGCGAATATGGGTCTACTGGGCTAATTAGAGGCAAAATAGCCCTCACCTTACGAATGCTGACTGGCATAGCAACGAGCGTGTAACCGGAACTATTTATTAAATACGCACACCGTCATCATTATAATAAAGAAGAGTGCATCATACAACAGTATGTTCACGTGTGATTGTGCTTGTGCGTGTGCTTGTGTGTGTGTGTGTGTGTGTGTGTGTGTGCGCGCGCGCGCGCGAACGCGTATGTGTGTGTAGGTGCGTGCCGGTCGGTGTCGGTGTATGTTTGTTAGTTTTGTATGCATGTGTGCATTCGTACGTCCAAGCATGCACGCATCCATACACTAACAATATGTTTGCATGGTCGTAGTATATTTAGTCGGATTCTCTTACTGTAGGTCTGCAACCGCCGTCTCGTTGACTACGCTCCTATGACCATGATGTACGACATGATAGACGAACTGTCGTCGAAGATTCGAAATGAAGTCATCGCCTTGGCTGCCGATGCCGACACTCTGGAGGCACTGAAGGAGAACCATGAAGTGGCCGTCAAACGCGACCATCTTAGCAAGAAACTGAGACGACTGCAGCACGCGTCGACAGAACTCGCCATGTTTCAGCAGTAGCAGTCACTGACCGCAGCCAGATGCATCGTCAACATATATCGTCACTGTGTTATTGTGATTAATAAACTTACTGAAAGTTAAATTGGCTGATATATTTTATGCCACTGTGAACATACACACATGATGTCCATGCACATAACACAATATGCAACTACACATTAGTATGACATACTCGTCTAGAAACGCAGTATTGGATATGTATATGTGTGCATGCGTGTGCGCGCGCATGCATGCGTGTGTGTTTACAGCCGCGGGGGAGGACCGGAAGTGTAGGCATTGCGAGATGTGAAAAATGTGTCGTTATCTTAGGTAATTAAGGTGGCAAACAACATCATGTCCTTTCGTTGTTTACAGACGATCTGGTCGACTTAATTCCCTTGATGGAAGACAGTATTTGAATATATACGGCCATGTATGAGAGAATACTAATTGCCTAATTTGGTAATACCTTCTCGGGCTTTCCTTAATATTCCAAGGACTCAAAATATGTACATTATTAATTTCATCATTATATAATATTCTACTCAGATGTTTTATATGACTTGTGGCGTTTTCCATGTATGGTACTTTTTGAATAAAGACTAACTAGTTGTTTGTGTATTTACTTGTAGTGGATGTGTTCGCGATATTCATGTGTTATGTAACGGCTTTAGTATCATGTTTCCTGTGTTTTTATTCTTTGGCTTGGCTAATTTAATGTAGAGTTACATAACAGAGTGTTTGTTTGATAAGCGGCTGATTGTTTTTTAAGGAGGTGACAATCGGTATTCTCATTAGCAATGGCCTGTGTTGACTGGAATAGAAGCAACATACTTTGCTGGCGAGTTGCAGTGTTGATTATTATCTAAGTATGTATGAATGTTTCGTATACTGTATGTTTGAAGTAATGAAAATCCGACTGATACAAGTTTATCAGCGTGACTGATCGATAACATATCGTTACTTGACTGAAAGTTACCCGTTATTAAGTGCAACCTGCGTTATGTACACGTTGTGTCATTGACATAAAAAAGTTATTGATAATACTATATCGTTGTGTTGGTGGTGTGATACTAAAATATGAACACATGCAGTAGATCATTCGCCTGGGTCACCTAAACAAGAGTGACGTCCTGGGTGTGCTAATGTTCTTTATGTTGTTTCCATCCACAGCTCATATCAGCAGCCCCCTAGTTCTACCTATTGTCTTCCTCCGTCTTTCTCCACTGCTCCATATCAGCAGCCCACTAGTTCTACCTTTTGTGTTCGTCCGTCGTTCTCCGCTGCTCCATATCATCAGCCCACTAGTTCTACCTTTTGTGATCGTCCGTCGTTCTCCACTGCTCCATATCAGCAGCCCACTAGTTCTACCTTTTGTGTTCGTCCGTCTTTCTCCACTGCTTCATATCAGCAGCCCATTAGTTGTACCTTTTGTCTTCCTCCGTCGTTCTCCACTGCTCCATATCAGCAGCCCACTAGTTCTACCTTTTGTGTTCGTCCGTCTTTCTCCACTGCTCCATATCAGCAGCCCACTATTTCTACCTATTGTCTTCCTCCGTCTTTCTCCACTGCTCCATATCAGCAGCCCACTAGTTCTACCTTTTGTCTTCCTCCGTCTTTCTCTACTGCTCCATATCAGCAGCCCACTAGTTCTACCTTTTGTCTTCCTCTGTCTTTCTCCACTGCTCCTTATCAGCAGCCCACTAGATCTACCTTTTGTCTTCCTCCGTCTTTCTCTACTGCTCCATATCAGCAGCCCACTAGTTCTACCTTTTGTCTTCCTCTGTCTTTCTCCACTGCTCCATATCAGCAGCCCACTAGTTCTACCTTTTGTCTTCCTCCGTCTTTCTCTACTGCTCCATATCAGCAGCCCACTAGTTCTACCTTTTGTCTTCCTCCGTCTTTCTCTACTGCTCCATATCAGCAGCCCACTAGTTCTACCTTTTGTCTTCCTCTGTCTTTCTCCACTGCTCCATATCAGCAGCCCACTAGTTCTACCTTTTGTCTTCCTCCGTCTTTCTCCAGTGCCTCTTACACAATCGTCTCACCTCAGCTGCATTTGTGGTTTTCTGCCAGTATGTATTCTTTTCAAGTGGCCTGTCAACCTCTTTTGTTTTTCACCAATCTTCTCGTTAAGCTGCACAGCATGCCAACCTCTTTCTTCGGGTTATTCTTTCTACCCACCCTTGTTGTCCCTGTGTCCCATCGAACCCAAGTATTCACGCAAACTTGCAGCTTATATTGTTATTGCTCTGTCTTCGTCACTGTCTCTAGACCATACAGGCGTGCCGGAGTTATATACGCTGCCAGGACTTACCCTTTCAGGTTTCTGGAATTGTTACAGTCCATCGTGGCTTTATCGATCTTCCTCCTTGAATTGTTCCCGCTTTTAGCCGACGTCGCACCTCTACCTATGCTGTCCTCCCATGATCAGTTATTCATCAAAGTAGGTGAATAGCCGGTTGCTTAGGGCATCTATTATGTGTCAGAATCGTTAGTTAAGCACGATGTTTCCCAGCCGATTAGTGAGCAAAAATGAGAACAATATTAATTAAAAGGTTCCTGTAAACATGGAATGCGTCAACATCATGTAGAAATATATCTGTGATAATAATTAGTAAATATATTGGGTTTTACGTAACTGACATTTATGCAAATATTCGTCGAGGCATATTTTTTATCAGAAAGAGTAATAATGCATGACAAGCAGGTATTTTAAAGTCTGAACATCACATCTTAATTTCAGTTATTATAAATAACTCGTAGCACATATACAAGATGTTTGTTGTAATAAAATCACATTTTAAACTCATTGTTCTGTTTTAAATGTAAATGTGTTGTTGTGGCTCAAGGGACCCCGTATGGTGGCTAAAGGGATTCCACCGGTGGGATCCTTTGTGCCACCCACGAATTTGCATATATTTAGAAATTGTCATATACGAGCCTCACACAATTCACGACACTCTTAGAGGACATGTATATATTTACTTGATAGTGCAATTTCAATGTTAAACACTATATTATATTTTGGTTTATCAATGAAAACGTGAATAATGGCTCATGGGTTCCAACCCTCCCCTACGTCGATGATATGCGGAACTACTTGCTGGTTCCTGGAAGCAGTCTTTGACGTTGATTGGTTTCCTCAGTCTGTACTGTAAGTGGGACGAAATACGCCTGAACAAGCGAGCTTGCTGTTCATACTAGTATCACCCCTGGTTTGAAATGTCGATTCCGGGTATAAGAACAGAGAAGGTTGCTTTATACAGCGCAGTATCCACTCATTATGACTGATCAGAACGTTGCACGCTTCATTCACGGGCACACCTGTTCAATCTAACAACATCTCAACTTCTTTGGAGATAGTCTATAGTCAATTGCTCATTCATACTGCTGTGTGAACTGGTGCAAAGTGGAGTGACCTAATTTGTCCAAGGTCCGAAACGGCTGCAAAGGAATCCGCTGCTCTAGAAACTACGTTACCTTAAAAGACCTAGTGTAACGTTGATATTGGTTCGAAAAGTCAAATAGTCAAAATAGTTGAAATATGGCGACTCAATGTCAAACATTGGCTCGACGTTGAAAAGCCGTGGGATTACTACCATGATGTAATATGTATGCGATGTTGGCATAAAAATCATCAGTTATCCGATATACCTGGCGTTTGTCAACTTAAATATATTCAACTAGCTCAGTTACCCGGCGTTGCCCTGGGAAAAAGGCAGTCATATACATCCTCAAAGCATTTGCTCTGAACTATAAACAAGTATACGTATCCGGGATTTTGTAACGTTAATATTATTTAAAAAAAAACTAATACATGTGTCTGCATACACCCAGTGACACATTTGTACATGGAATAATTATCTGTACAATGATATAGAACAAAATTTAATTCCGTGGCTGGAACTCCACGGAATTGTTGCAGTGTGTTGTTTGCCAGAAGTAGCATGCGCTCACGGGGCTGACGCGGCGAAATGCTTACGTGACCATCGACAGGTAGATCTGGTGCATGTTAAGCGCTAAGGATTTTGAAACGTCAATAACTTACAAATTATTCAAATTTGTTGGATACATCCAGCGACATATTTGTAGAAGGCAAAATTATCTTTACGATGATATAGAAACATGTTAAATTCCGAGGCTGGAACTCCACGTACAGCCTTTTGAGATATTGAGCCCACCAAGTTCACCGTCCCCCCCGGACGAATTTCGAAAATGTCTCAATCTATGAACCATTTCAATGAGCCCGGTATATCACATGCAACATTTCAGCCCGATACATGCAAAACCGACGGAGATGTGTGTGCACATACAAACAGAGAACGAACTGTTTTATAATATAGATGAATGTTATAAAATGAACGATTGGTCGTTGGACAACGTCAATAATAAAAACACACATGAATTATTAATTTGCAAATTATGGGACATACAGAGAACTCAAAATGGACCTCGAACCAACACCAGCCAAATCCCAGCGGATTTGACTTAGCTATAGTTAACCTCATTTATATGGTTAGTATTTACGTGCAGAGAATTGTCGTAAGGCGAAACACTTAACTTAAAAACTGCCTTATAGTTCTTGCGTTCCATGTAAAACTGTTGTCACTTACGCTCACCAAGTGACTCGAATCTACAACATCAATCGCTGCTTCGCAATACATATCCATGCCTAGTGAAACCGTAGTACTCCCAATTTGTGTGTGCCTTAATAAAAGAACCTGACCCCATATAGGCCCTACACGCACACGTAATTTCGGAAGCTCGGTTGCAGATGCGCTCAGTGGGGCGTGGTATTCTGTCGCTAGCGTTTCTATGCCAGCAGGTGGTTTCACTGTAATCTTAGAGGGTGTTCCACTATGCTTAGTTTGAATTGTATATTGCTTTAGCCAATAGAAATGATGGAAACCTGTCATATGATGTGTAATTAAGTCCGCATATATAAACGTCTGTTGTACGCATGTCGCCATCTGGGCGCTGGCGAAGGACTGGGACAGATCCAGGGTTGAACGAGACAGGTTGCCCTGCTGCCAAGAGAATGGCAAGTCAAGTCGTAAAGCGTGGAAGGAATCGTTAACGTGGGTTACGTTCCCAAGCTTCTGTGTGTGTGTAATATTCAGTGTCCAGAGTGACTGTTCGATCGAGCTTCGAAGAAGCCATGCCGCCACGTCAGCGGTATATTGAGACAACGTTCCTGTCGGCCCCAACGTATTTGCGTCGATGAGCGATAATCGCGACGCGCTCACCCAACACGGGCCATCCTCGAACAGCGGTCTCACAGCGACAACGTCAGAAAGATTGACCGAATGCGACTCGTAGCGGCCGGCGGTAAACGTATACTGCCAGGCGTCGTCATTCGCGCGAACCCGTTCATCCAACTTCTCGATCGTTTGCGACAGGGCAAGACCTCTCGATCGAATTCGTAGCGGCCGGCGGTAAGCGTCTGCTGCCCGGCTTCGTCTTTCAGTTGAACGTATTCAACTGACTTCGCAATCGTTTGCGACCGTGCGATCATTGAACGGACGCGACTCGAGAATTCGCGGCGTACGACGGCAATCGTCAAGTGCCCGGCATCATCACTCGTGCGGCCGAGATACTCCGTTCTAATTGTGTTCTGAGCTCGGCGTGTTGACTTCAACAAACGTTCGTATATATTCGCGATGGGACTAGCCCAGTATAAATGTCTATATTCTAATTGAATGTATCTATTATTTACTGTATTATGATTGGTAGTTATCTGTGTTTTGAAGTGAGGTATTTTTACCCTTGAAGTATTCACATATATATGTATATATATATATGTGTGTGTGTGTGTTGTAACAGATTACTGTAATGAGAGTCCGCGAGGACTAGCTTATACTGTGTATTTATATTATGGAAGTTATTCTTAGATAACACTTGGCGCCTGGTGTATGGTCGTGTAGCGGTATAATCCACCTTAGAAAGTTCTATTAAGATTTGGATACGGGATTTCTTTATTCTGTTTATTTTGTTAATCGAGATTTTTACCAAAAGGAATATATCTTGTAATAAAATTTATTAAATTTTCCTCGTTCTTTGTTGCTTGTTCACGATAACCGTTCTTTCTCATATGCGTTGACCTTGATATATAAGAACCCTACTAGACTGAGCCATCTAGTGTACGGAGACCTCGCTAATCCGTGACAAAAACAAAACATCTCTTTATTTCTAAGTTTATACAACACTCACAATTAGCCATGCTGGCATAACTCGCTCAAAGCGTAAGCCCCTAAACTCCCTACGTCATCAATAATGTTGTACTACCGGGTACAAACCTCTATTTCTAACTAACAACATGACATCCCTCCTCTCTTTACAATATAATTAAACTACTATGTGAACAAGTCCTATATATAAGTCTGTGCTCCACGAGTTCATGTACAGTTCACAACCACTAATAACTAACATTACGATTGCTTAACCTGAACTACGGAGGAGAGGTACCAGGATTTCACTTCTAGGTGAGTCTTTACCACTCACTCTGATTAATACATGTTGTACATGACACAGTCCTTCAACCGCACTGGAGCAATCTTGTTCCTGGGAGATCTTCTCACAGGTGTCTCAGTGCATCCACTTTCTGTTTCAGGAGCACTATCAGGTGTGTCTGTTTCATGTGACAATGTCTCCGGTGTGATCACAGGCTCTGGTTGTACTTCTTGTGACGTTTCACCACAGCAATCCGGAATTTTCTTCATATGTGGTGAATTGTGAGTGATCGTTTCGACGCAGCAGTTATCATGCTTCCTTTCTTCTCCACAACTTCGTACAGAACTGGCTTGTACGGGGTTGTTAGTTTGTCAGTCTTCGGCTGTTTCACAAGTACTTTGCCTCCAATCTGCAATGTCGTATCCTTGGCAGTGCTGCGATTGTCAAAGAGCTCCTTCGTGTAGCGTACGGTGACATGCCTGTTGTCGTTTGAAACGTTGCTCTGTAATGACGAAGGAATGTGAACAACTCCTGTTTCCAGCGCCCAGTTTCTATCATTGCAGTTCGGATAGCCTTTCCAAGTGTCCTCATGTATTGCTCCGCTTCTCCATTTGCTTGGGGCCACAGCGGCATTATTTTGCGATGTCAAAATCCTATGAACCTTTCTCAATTGTCAAATTCGTCATTGTTGAAAGGCGAACCATTATCAGAATTCACAACCTCAGGTATTCCCTGTCTTGCAAATATTGCATCCAATTTGGGAATCGTTGCCCTTGCAGACGTCGAGTGTAGTATCTCTATTTCAGGTTACCGATTGTAGTCATCGATAACTATAAGTATGTGCACTTCTTTCCAATGCTCCTTTGGAAGCTCTGACATCTTGAGTGGTTCTTTGTTCGTAATTTCTGTGCATATCTGACATGGCAAACAATTTTGAACAAGCTTTTCTATTCACTTGTTAATACCTGGAAACCATACGGTCTCTCGGAGTAGAGCTATCGTCTTCACGATGCCCTGGTGGCTAGCATGGGCAATGTTCACAGCACGGTTCTGTAAGATCTCTAGAAGAACGATCCTTTCTCCTCTGAGAACTAATCCATCCAGTATTGACAATTCGTCTTTGACACTCTTGTACGCAGCAAATTTGGCATCTAATTCGTGCCACCTTCCTGAAACAATATATTCCACAATGAGCTGCTGTTCCTCGTCTCTTGCTGTTTCATTCTCGAGCTCTTCTCGGAGAATACTCTTCTTTCTTCGTTCTGGTTCAGTCTCTCTATCTCTCGGTCAACTTGATATCGGAGATGGAACGGAATGCGTGTCTTCTTCTGAGCGATCAGTTTCCTTGATGTTCAACTTGATTTGTACGCTTTTAATCTTGCCTTGACCTTCAAATATGTCTCTTTGTCAAAGGATACTCCATCCACCTTCTTTATTAATGTTATCAAGCCAAGCTTCTCAGCCGTTTCACAACCTAGGAGATTGCTGGATTTTCCTTTCAAGACGTAGACGTCAGTTACGGTTGCTAACTTCGTATGTGGTGCATTCACTCTCTCCTGAAAACAACCCAGCAGTGGCAACACTCGTCATTCACCTTTTGGACCATATAAGCATAGATTCTTCATCTATCTAGCTTCGTGATTTTCGGCTTCCGAAAAGTGTCCTCTCCTATCAGGTTCACTTCAGCAGCGGAGTCCACTAGGCAGCAGACAACTATTCCTGACATGATTGTAGTTGCACTTCTGATGCCATTCATTTGCTTCCCTTCAGAAACATGGGGGACTGTCACATATTCTACATCGGATACTCGGCTTATTATATTCGACTTTGAGTGACATTTCTTTCCGAAGTGTCCAAATCTGCCACACTTCCTACATTTCATGTCTTTAGCCGGACAATCGCCTTGGTGTGGGTAGTCACCTCCACATCGAAAACATGTCTTCCTTGACTCCGATTTCTTACTCCTATGTCTACTCATGGATCTATAACGTCTGTGTGATAGCCTGACACGGTATCGTGATCGACTTTGATCATTCACAGCACTTACTGATGCTGATCTGCTAAACTCCAAATCTCGAAATTGCACATCCATTCTTTCAGTAGCTCTGGCAGTGTCCATACATTGCTTTAGTGATAAATAATATCTTATGGCATTCTTCTTGACCTCTGTCACCCGACAGTTGTTTACAAGTTGCGCTAGTTTTATTAGCTCAATAATCTGGTTCTTCTCCAGTTCTTACATTTCATTTCCGTAACTTTTTCGTTTACACGAATGTAGAAATTGTTAATTGACTGACATGGTTTCTGTTGGAACTGATGCAACATGTTCATGAGGTAGACACCGTTTAACTTCGGCTTGAAATAACCATTTAGTGCATTGATGGGCCTAGTATTATCTCCATCTTTACCAATGTTCTCAAGACTCTTAGCAGATTTCTTCTCTTCTCCCCCGCGTCTGTGACTTTCATAGCGCGTAACATCGCCTCAAACCCCTCCAGCCATTCCTCTCACTTGGGTGCAATAACAGGTTCGTCTGTCACAGCAAACTCAGGATAACGGGGTAGATTAATACTAGCCATTGTAAGATAATATCACCCAGACAGAGTCAAACCACACATCTTAATGAGCTGGATGTGGTCTATACATAACCACACTGGAGAACCACAGCTGTGCACAACCTTACACTCTCTCATATATATTATAATATCTCGTTTTTTCCGTTAACAGATGAAATGTTGCAATTATATCTATGATTTGTTTAACATATTATAATGTCCCTGTGCCTCACCTTCTCGTCCTATCCAATTTGTGATCTATGTGTAATGATATCTCAATATAATTATACTGATAATTATATGTAGGCTTGTATATTATGTAGATCGCATCCTAGAGAAGGAGCAGCAAAGGAAGACCGAAGAAAAAAGGAAGCAAAGCCAACCTAGACGTGTCGACGAAACTGTGCACAGGAACTCCCCGAAAGAGGATGCGGAAGTGATGTTTAACATGACGAAAGCCTACTTCAAGGTAAGTCCAAGACGCGGTAATGCATTTGAAATTTCCCTTTGTTCCATTTAGCAAAGAAAATATCGTGATACATCGAAATTGTATGCACGGTACGAAGGATGTAACGCACCACCAGAAAAACATAAGTATATAATAATGGTTTTTACTTTTATTAGAATAAATGTATGACATAGACGAAGTGTTGTCACGACGCAGTGTTATTTGATAAATGATATTTCGACTGTTAAATCACTTCGTCAGTTTACGTGTGTGTGTGTGTGTGTGTGTGTGTGTGTGTGTGTGTGTGTGTGTGTGTGTATGTGTTTGTGTGTGTGTGTTTGTTTGTGTGCGTGTGTTTATGTGTGTGCGAATATGCGTGTGGTTGTGCTAATATGTTACGTTGGGTCTACTGGGCTAATTAGAAGCAAGATAGCCCTCACCTTACGAATGCCGATTGGCATGGCACCGAGCGTGTAACCGGAACTATTTATTAAATAAGTACGCACACCGTCATCATTATAATAAAAAAGAGTGCATCATACAACTGTATGTTCGCGTGTGCGTGTGCTTGTGCGTGTGCTTATGCGTGTGTGTGTGTGTGTGTGTGTGTGTGTGTGTGTGTGTGTGTGAGTGTGTGTGTGTGTGTGTGTGCGTACGTGCGTGCGTGCCGGTCGGTGTCGGTTTATGTTTGTTAGTTTTGTATGCGTGTATGCATTCGTACGTCCGAGCATGCATGCAACCATGTACGTAGTATATTTAGTTGGATTCTATTACTGTAGGTCTGCAACCGCCGTCTCGTTGACTACGCTCCTATGACCATGATGTACGACATGATAGACGAACTGTCGTCGAAGATTCGAAATGA
The DNA here is from genome assembly GCA_020002185.1 of Paraescarpia echinospica. NCBI lineage: Eukaryota > Metazoa > Annelida > Polychaeta > Sabellida > Siboglinidae > Paraescarpia > Paraescarpia echinospica. The sequence continues at coordinate 13,208 of JAHLWY010000236.1, forward strand.
AGTCATCGCCTTGGCTGCCGATGCCGACACTCTGGAGGCACTGAGGGAGCACTATGAAGTGACCCACAAACGCGACCAACTGAGCAAGAAACTGAGTCGACTGCAGCACGCGTCGACAGAACTCGCCATGTTTCAGCAGTAGCACTCACTGACCGCAGCCAGATGCATCGTCAACATATATCGTCACTGTGTTATTGTGATTAATAAACTTACTGCAAGTTAAATTGGCTGATATATTTTATGCCACTGTGAACATACACACATGATGTCCATGCACATAACACAAGATGCAACTACACATTAGTATGGCATACTCGTCTAGAAATGCAGTATTGGATATGTATATGTGTGCATGTCTGCATGTCTGCGTGTGTGTGTGTGTGTGTGTGTGTGTGTGTGTGTGTGTGTGTGTGTGTGTGTGTGTGTATGTGTGTGTGTGTGTGTGTGATGGAAGACAGTGTTTGAATATATTCGGCCATGTATGTGTGAATACGTATTGCCTAATTTGGTAATACCTTCTCGGGCTTTCCTAAATATTGCAATGGACACAAAATATGTACAATATTATTTTCATCATTATATAATATTCTATGGTTCAGATGTTTTGTATGACCTGTGGCGTTTCCCATGCATGGTACTTTTTGGATAAAGACAATAACTAGTTGTTTGTGTATTTACTTGTAGTGGATGTGTTCGCGATATTCATGTGTTATGTTACGGCTTTAGTATCGTGTTTCCTGTGTTTGTATTCTTTGGCTTTGCTAATTTAATGTAGAGTTACGTAACAGAGTGTTTGTTTGATAAGCGGCTCATTGTTTTTAAGGAGGTGACAATCGGTAATCTCATTAGCAGTGGCCTGTGATGACAAATAAAAGCAAAATACTTTGCTGGCGAGTTGCAGGCTACTCAGTGTTGATTATTATCTTAGTATGTCTGAATATTTCGTACACTGTATGTTTGAAGTAATGAAAATCCGACTGATACAAGTTTGTCAGCGTGACTGATCGATATCATATCGTTATTTGTGTATTTGACTAAATGCTACCTGTTATTAAAGGTTACCTGCGTTATGTCTGCCAGTATGTATTCTTTTCAAGTGGCCTGTCGACCTTTTCTGTTTTTCAGCAATCTTCTCGTTAAGCTGCACAGCATGCCAACCTCTTTCTTCGGGTTATTCTTTCTACCCACCCTTGTTGTCCCTGTGTCCCATCGAACCCAAGTATTCACGCAAACTTGCAGCTTATATTGTTATTGCTCTGTCTTAATCACTGTCTCTAGACCATACAGGCGTGCCGGAGTTATATACGCTGTAGGACTTTCCCTTTCAGGTTTCTGGAATTGTTACAGTCGTGGCTTTATCGACCTTCCTCCTTGAATTGTTCCCGCTTTTAGCCGAAGTCGCACCTTTACCTATGCTGTCCTCCCATGGTCAGTTATTCATCAAAGTAGGTGAATAGCCGGTTGCTTAGGGCATATATTATGTGTCAGTATCGTTAGTTAAGCACGATGTTTCCCAGCCGACTAGTGAGCCAAAAATGAGAACAATAATAATTAAAAGGTTCCTGTAAACATGCGTCCACATCATGTAGGAATATATCTGTGATAATAACTATTAAATAGACTGGGTTTTATGTAACTGACATTTATGCAAATATTCGTCGAGGAATATTTTCGTTAGAAAGAGTAATAATGCATGACAAGCAGGTATTTTAAAGTCTGAATAACACATCTTAATTTCAGTTATTATGAATAACTCGTAGCACATATACCAGATATTTGTTTTAATGAAATCACATTTTTAAATCAATGATCTGTTTTAAACGTAAATATATTGTTGTGGCTCAAAGGACCCCACATGGTGGCTAAAGGGATCCCAATTCCAACGGTGGGATCCCTTGAGCCAGTCCACAAATTTGCATATATTTGGAAATTGTCACATAGTCTCACACAATTCACGACACTCTTAGAGGACATGTATATATTTATATGATAGTGCAATTTCAATGTTAAACACTATATTATATTTTGGTTTATCATAAGAAAACGTGAATAATAGGTCATGGATTCCAACCCTCCCCTACGTCGATGATATGCGGGACTGCTTGCTGGTTCCCGGACGCAGTCTTTGACGTTAATTGGTTTCCTCGGTGTTGACTGTAAGTGGGACGAAATACGCCTGAACAAGCGAGCTTGCTGTTCATACTAATATCACCCCTGGTTTGAGATGTCGATTCCGGGTATAGGAACAGAGAAGAATGCTGTAAAAAGGTAAGTTTTATACAGCGCAGTATCCACTCATTATGACTGATCAGAACGCTGTATGCTTCATTCTCGGGCACTCCAGTGTAATCTAATACCATCTCGACTTTTTTGGAGACAGTCTATAGTCAGGTGCTCATTCATATTGCTGTGTGAACTGGTGCAAAGTGGAGTGAACTAATTTGTCCAAGGTCCGAAACGGCTGGAAGGGAATCCGATTCTCTAGAAACTACGTTACCTTAAAAGACCTGGTGTAACGTTGATATTGGTTCAACAAGTCAAATAGTCAAAATAGTTTAAATATGGTGACTGTGATATTTGTGCGATATTGGCATAAACGTCATCGGTTGTCCGATACACCACCAACATTGGCCTTGTGTTTGTTAACTTAAATATATTCAACTAGCTCAGTTACCCGTCGTTGCCCGGGGAAAAAGCAGTCATATACATCCTCAAATCATTTGCTCCGAACTATAAAAACGTATTGTTGACATAATTATGATGTTACACGGGTGAGCGCTTGCGATTTCTGGCAAAACGTTGTCCTAACAACTAGGCCAATGACCAGTTACAATTTATATATATATTTAACAAGAATAAAAAGATTTAACAAGATTGCCACCCAGAGAATTAACTCTAGATGGCAGGTGGACAAGGAAGCCCGTTGGCTTATCAAGAGTCCAACCATTTTATCTACGTGCATCAAACCCTTCTGAGGTATGTGTCGATTTTATTTGTAAACATATTCACGCTACTAGCACCCAATCAGCAGATAATATGTTCCATTCATTTACAGTCCTTTGTGAAAATGAGAACTTTCTTATATCTAATCTACACTGCTCCTTTGCTAATGTAACTTCATGTCCTCTAGTCCTTCTATCTTTCTTAAAGGAAATAAAACCAAGGCATTAGTTAAAATCCGTTTTCCATGTCTACACAAAGTTTAACATTGTATGTAACATTCGAGAACATTAAAACAATACAGAAAAATACATACGTAGCATAAATTCGATTTTAAAGCCGTCTGTGTAGCGATTCCCGCGTAAAATAAACATTTTATGAGCTAGGCGATCACGTGGTATCGTAACGTCACGTATGACCCACACTCGCAGCAGGCCGACCCTTTCCATGAGCGTCAGAATGAATTATTGTGCAATATTCCGATGTAATACAAACACTAGTCATCATAGAGGAATAAGCAGTTATCTTACGGTTCCACGTGAATCCACTTTTATTCAAAAGAATGAATGCGAATGAGCCTACAATTCGACTAGGTATCGACGACTATCGCCGAGCTTGGGCTCGTTTTCAGAATAATTATATCGAATGCAACCAACGGGAGATAATCTACACCAATATACATATATAGCAAATATATATCGTATCCAGCTACATAAGGTAACGTGCATAATCTTATAATATCACAAAAATATCGATGTATGGTCTGCGCATACATCAGGTGTAGTCCATACCGATTTTTCCGCTCCGCTGTTATCGATTATTTTCACGATTTCTAAACGTTTTTTATTACTGTTAACTGTTTTAGATATACCAGAATATATTCCCATGGTGGTATATGCGATAAAATCACGCTAAGACACGATTTGACAAAGGTTTAGCTTTAGCTTCCATAACAACCAGTTCAAAACAAGATGGCGAATCTGTAAACAATTTACACAAAGCGCGCCAAAACCAAATCACCCCTAAAACAACCCAAAATCAGTTCATTCACACACAGTTTACGTATTATACTGTTACAAATCCGGATTGTACGCTGTCAGCAACACACAAGAAACCAACAGCAAACATAATATACAATACATTTTTATATTTTACTACTGTCTTTTACATCTACTGTGATCTTACTACTGTGATTTTATATTAGCTGTGATAAATAACTTAATCATAAAAACAATACCCAAATCTATAGTGGAATATAATCTCTTGTTTTTGCTTTTGTTTTACTGCATTAACATAACTGTACAAGCAAAGCAGCTTGTGCAATAACTGCTCTTATGATGGTGCCACCCAAAATGGGCACACCAGTGGTAGTTCTGATTAGTATCATTATTGCATTCATACCCAAATTCCCGATACATCTGGACCATACCCAATTCACGGACGATCCAAACATATGACAGGTCTTGCTGGACTGACACACGTATTAGACTGGCACTAGCTTTCACCAGAGACTCCCGTAACAAGTACCACACCAAACTGGCTTATGCAATCCCTACATCGGGACACAAAACATTTTATCTTGTCCTATTAATCCTCTGTGGGGACATCCAAACAAACCCCGGCCCAGTCAGACGTCCCTGTGGATTTTGTAAAAAGCCTGTTGCTTCAAATCACAGAGCAGTCTGCTGCGACCGGTGCAACCAATGGGTACACATTAAATGTTGTGACATAAGTCCAGATCAATATAATCTCCTCTGTAACAGTTCCTGTTCCTGGCACTGCATGAAATGCGACCATCCTAACTACAGTCATTCCTTCTTCCAAGACCACTTACTGGAATGTTCTCACAACCGATATAACAGCCTTAGTGACACAGACCAAAATAACCAAAACATTGACCCCCACACACAAATCTCTCAAACAAACACGACTCGTACATCCCAAACCTGGGATCCAACCTTTGGACCAAATCCTCAAAATGCATCAACCCCTGAACGTCGTAAGAAAACCAAACGTAACATAATTAGCGGAATTCTAATCAATACCAACAGTGTCAAAAGTATCGCAAAGACAACCCAATTAAAAACAACTATTCAGTCAAATAATCCTGACATCATATTCCTAGTCGAAACCAAAATAGACGAAAACTACCCTACCTATTCGTTCCTACCACCTAACTATAGCGCCATCCGAAAGGACAGAAACACCCATGGTGGTGGAGTTCTCATAGCCTTCCGCGATGACATTGTAGCAGAACCACTTACAAATCTAAACTCAAGCTGTGAAATAGTATGGACAAAAATCCATTTCATACGAAACAAATCCATATACTTTGCATCCTACTACCGACCCCCCAGTGACCACCTTCAATCCCTTAAAGCTCTTCATGAATCCCTAACAAAACTGTACAGATCACAAAAAACGTCTCCTAATGTAGTTATAGCAGGTGACTTCAACCTTCCTGATATTAACTGGGGCAAGCAGCAAAGCACTGACAACAGAACTGCCATCAAGCATAACAAACTGCTAGAAATAATTAGAGAATTTGGATTACAAAACATGGTCATCGATCCCACACGAGTTGATTCCGGCAATATCCTTGACCTCATACTCACTTCTAATCCATCGATAATTGCTAACACTCACACAACTCCCGGCATGAGTGATCATGAAGCTGTGACCTTTAACGTAAACCTAAATCCAATCCGTAACAGTAAACCAGCACACAAAGTGTTCCAATATAAATCTGCAAACTGGGATAAGCTTAAAGATGACATAAAACAACTAACAACAACATACTTTGACACGAACCCAAATTCAACACATGTCAACACAAATTGGAACTTTTTCCGGAATAATCTTACTTCATTAGTCAAAAATAATATTCCGAGCCGCAACACCAAAGCAAAAACCCACCTCCTCTGGATAACACGTGAAATAATAGGAATGCAAAGAAAACGCAACAAAAGCAACTGGACGTAATAGTGACTGGGAAAGGTTTAGGCAACTCCGAAAACAAGCCACTAAAGCTGCAACCAAATCCTACTCAGACTATCTAAACAATCACATTGGAGGCAGTCTAAAAACAAACCCAAAACAATTCTGGTCATTCATTAAAGCAAACAAACGAGAATACATTGACATCCCTACACTGCAAGCAAAAACCCAACCAATCACAAATGATCACGACAAAGCAAATACACTTAACAACCAATTTAGTTCCGTGTTTACTCAAGAAATCTACCCCATCCCCCAACTAGCTCCATCCATCTATCCCGATATGCCCTCCCCCAGCCAGAGTCCTTAAAGAGATTGCAGTGGAAATTGCCCCCATCATAACACACATTTTCCAGCAGTCATACAACACTTGCAAACTCCCAGATGACTGGCTCCAAGCACTAGTAACACCAATACACAAAAAAGCCACAAATCAGACCCTGCTAATTGTAGTCCAATTTCGTTAACATGCATCCTCTGCAAAGTTATGGAGCACATCATTCTAAGCAACATGTGGAAACACATACACAAACACACAACATCATCATCCACTTCCAACATGGATTCCAACCAGGTCTGTCTTGTGAATCCCAACTCATCAAGACAGTCCACGATTGGATGACTGCTATGGACAATAAGACACAAATAGATGCCATCCTACTCGATTTCGCCAAAGCCTTCGACAAAGTCCCCCATAAACGCCTCCTACCCAAATTAGCTTTCTATGGAATAACTGGAAACACATAAAACTGGATCAAATCGTTTCTATCCAATCGCAAACAGAGAGTCTCAGTCAATGGAGCCCTGTCGGACAGCACGAATGTTACATCTGGTGTACCTCAGGGCTCAGTCCTAGGACCTGTCCTATTTTTATTCTACATAAACGACATAACCGAAAATGTCCAATCTTCCGCACGTCTCTTTGCAGACGACAGCATTATATGTCGCAAGTAGTTATTAAGGCTCCGCTGGCCCCGTGCAGAGCCAAAGATCAAAGGAACATCAAAGGGTTTTGGTGCAGTAGCACCGTTTTCGCTCTTTACTAATAAAAAAGAAATTATTAATGACCTGTCATAAAAATCTACTTATAAAAAGTCTCTTATCTTAATTGGTTTTTGACTGCTTTACTTATAAAAATGTTTGAATGATGACCATGACGCCGACCCACCGCGGCACGCCGCCTGTTCTTCTAAGTACATTAGAGCTGCCCTCTAGTGGCTATACTTGCTATGATAATGTAGAAGGTAGCGTCTCTAGTGAATGAATGAGTAATCAGTCATTTCTGCGTAAGGAGGTTATATATAGTGGTTATACACGAGGGATAATAGCGCCTCTAGTGGCTATCTGCGTAAGGAGGTTATATAACCACTACACGAGGGCTAACGAAAAAGTACTATTATTAGGTGCATGTGTTGTGAGCTGGTTGTTTATTCCCTCGCTTACCCGTACAAATCTGTAGTCGGCGATTACAACGGCGGCTGCTGGTGTCGTTAATGTTGACCTATGACTTTTATGCCGTCGGTGTCCTAGTTAAGCGTAGCTGAAAGCGGATACGCCATGAGGGGACGTGAGGCGGAACGCTAAGAGCCGATATTACTGACCTATGACTTTAGCGCCGTCGGTGCCTAGTTAAGCCTAGCTGTAAGCGATTATCGTGAGGCGGAACGCGCAAATAGACTGACGCTGACTGGGGAACACTACTGATTCATACCGTAACCTAGGTAGAAATAAGACTGGTTTCTAATAAGGGTGCTGTATTTTTAAGCTGAAGTTGCCTTTATAGTGGATTATTATGCACGAGGATTATATTGTGAACATACGAAAGGAGACGTTAAGCGATATATATTTTTATTAATGCATTACCATGTTTTAATAACCGCCATAGTTCATAGGCGGTCCGCCACCGTATGACGATCGAGTGGGCCCTGTGTAGGGGGGAAAGCCATCCCGACGAGGTGGTGTTTAGGACGGCACCGCGCCACGGGCGACCATTTCTAACACGGCTCCACGACCCATTCGTTGCTGTAGCGCCTGCCGTTGTATGCCTGTGATCGTACCCGTGGGGTGGTGTGTTGCTCGCCGCTGATGTAACGGGGGCGGTGACGCGAGCCGGTCGACAGCGTCATCGCTCGATGACGCACCCCGAGGCGGCGGCGACGCGCTCCGGCCAACAGCAACAGCGTCGCCAATGCGCCAAGTACAATAGAATGCTCTTCCCCGGCCGATTCGACGAATTTTTTCGTAGGGCACGAGAACACCATTTGGTGTAAATGTGATGACAGCCTCCTTCGTAGGTCCAAACCTGTTTCGGGGTAAACAATTTTCGATATGTAAAACATATAGAAATTTTGTTATTAAAGGTAATAAATAGTAGAATTATAGGGAGTTAATATTAAAAGAAAAGATAGGTGATGTAGTGACGTACAGATCAGGGTCGCGGCGCTCGCATTTTACATTGTGCTGCTCCGGCTCTTTGTAAACGTGTTCTTCCATAGCTTTCGTTTAACGGTATGTCACAGATGTTGTTTACGCGAGTTCGCTGTAGGAACGCTGACGAACGCCTGACGCTTGGCACGTAGACACCGTCACATAGGCCTTTACTCGACAGGGTTGCGTAATTTTCTGAAATCTTAATAAAAACTTAAATGTGTACAATAAACGGTCTATAATATGAAGCAAGGACGAGAGACTCTTATGGTAAACTTATAGTTGAAAATAACGCTCTATAAAAGCGACGCGAAGTTTGTGCACTAACATGACCGCTCGTTTTTTTGTATTTTCAATAACCTTGTTAGACTCGGCTGTTTTGTGGTATACGTGTTCGAGAGTTTTCGGTGTGTTAACGTCGTTTATTTTTCTTCGTTACCAGACTACGGTTGTCATGTCGGCGCGAGGAGAACAAGGCGTATTGGGGCCTCTACTGAAGAAAAGAAAGAAGTCGATGCCAAAGCCTTCTACGTCGGCCACTGTCTCCACTGTTACCGGTATCAGCGCGCCCGCCGCTGCTGCTGCTGCTGCTGCTGCTGCATCAACGTCGCCCGTCGCCGCAGAGGCGATCAGCGCGCCCGCAGCATTGCCGCCGCCGCTGAAGCCCGTTTCTACGGTCAGCGCTGCAGACGAGGAGGCACCACCCGGTCTCAGCGCGCCCGTTGTCGGCCACACTGCTGCTGCAGGGGCGGCAACTGTGAAGGATCCCGCGTGGTCGCTCTATGCGGCAACATCGGTGAGTTTGAGCGAGCTCATACAGGCGGAATACGGCTTTTATAAGATAGCTGCGCCCGTAAGGATAGCAGATATAGCGTGGAGGAGTAAGTGCTCGTACGCGGGATGTGCGCAGTGCCGGCGTAAGGTGTTTCGTTCGAACGCCGGAACTATGATGTGCTTATCCCACGGGATACAAAGCGCGCCGAAAAACTAGTTTTCGGTGCGCGTGATGGTGAAGGAGGATGTCAAACCGGAGAGCGATAACGAAATTTGGCTCAGTATATTCGATAATGTTATGTCGCAGCTCGTCTCCTTCGAAGCCGATTATATAGCGTCTATGGGTCCGGAAAAATTGTGCGACACGATCCTGACGCTCGTCGGTACGGTTGTAGAGGTTACCCTACGAAAAACCTCGTGGGTGACATGACGACGTACACCGCGCGAGTAAAACGCTTTTGAAATCCAACTAACGCTTCGCTTTCTGTGCTGTAGGACGTCGAGCGGGATCGTGTACTCGACAGTATAATCGCCGACGCTTTGAGGACCGTGCACGAGGCACCGGCTGTACCGGTGGAGCCTGCTGCTATCGCCGACGCTGTGAGGGACTCCGCGGACGAGGACCACACGAAGCGCGTGAAAATGGAGTTTGACGCCGCTGCCGTTCCATGGCCGCTATTGGAGGTGGTCAACTATCTACCCAATTGCGACGAAGCGTGCTCGACGGCCTCAACGTTATCGCCACCGGCACCGCAACGTACGCGACCCTATACTCCGTCGTGTCGGCGGCACCATCACCGGTCGTGACAATTTCATCGGCTTCGTCGTCGTTGGAAGGGCTACCGCCGTTGATACCGGTCACTCAACTACCAGCTACGGTGATCGAAGAAGCTCAACAGTCGTCATCGTCGTCGGCGCCGCCGCTGCTACCGATTCACGACGCCTGCAACCAGTACCAGCCGCTCCTCCTAAAGACGCGCAAAGCGCGGACGCAATATTTACTGCACGCCTTCGCCGAAGCGCTCGGAGAAACGATATTGGGACGCGCGCGGCGCTACTGCGGTGAGAGTGAACCGGACGAAGGGTGCCCCTTCGTTCACATGGAAGGGTATCGAGCCGGCCGACCTAACCGACGCTACCGACGGATGTACGAAAATGTGACTCACATATCCAGTCGTTTCTTCCAGCGCGTGCTCGATTCGTACCTAAATCGTTCGCTCGTGCCGTGCGTGACGCGACTGATACTCATCCTGCACGATCAATGCGCGCTCCAGCCGGGCCGAGCCGCGGAAGCCGAGCTCGTGAAACAGGTAGCCGACTGGTTGCTTGGGACCGATTGGACTGCCTGCTTCCACAACGCCATACTAGAGTGCGCGGTAGAGGGCTACTTGCTAAAAAGAGCCGGACTCGTTGTCTGAACATTAATTACTGCTGGCTACTATAACGAACTTTAATCGGGCTAATAAACGTATGCACGCTTCTATAACAAACATATCGATACTACTATAACGAATTTTAATCTGTAGAGGGCTACTTGCTGAAAAGAGCCGGACTCGTTGTCTGAACATTAATTACTGCTGGCTACTATAACGAACTTTAATCGGCTTAATAAACGTATGCACGCTTCTATAACGAACATCTCGATATAACGAACTTTAATCTGTTTAATAAACGTTGAAAACGTATGCACGCTACTAGAAGAAGAAGACTTTTATAACGAACTTTGTTTAATAAATCGTTGATGCACGCTAGAATAACGAACTTTTCGATAGATTTAGTTGCGCTTGATGTATTATTCTTAATAAAACGTTGAAAACGTATGAACAATCTTGTTTACTATTACGCAAAACGCGTTTAATTTTACCATACACGAAACGCCCTAGTAAAGGCTCATAACCTGCTGCTGCTGCACCTACTATTTAAAAATACGCAAAACACGATTAATAAAAGGCGCTGCTACCCTGCATTTAATAAAGACCCACACAGTCAGTTGCCTCAACAACAGTGGGGTACAAAGGCCCACAGCCACTAGCGCTCGCTCGAGCCCGTTATTTTTAGCGCCGCTAACATCGGTCCGCCTCACGGCAAGGTCAAAGATCACAGCAGCCGTGTCGTCATCATAGAGGTGATAGGGAGCGTAGTGGCTTTGTCGTAGTTAATATAGTTGTCGGTGTTGACTAGAATGGTCGCAGCGATGTTCTGCCGCTTCTGCGGTCGAGCCGTCGAGGCGGGGCACTCGTGTAAAAATAAGCGACAGCAGCAGTACCAATGCCCGAATTGCGATCAGAAGTTTGCCTATCGTAGAAGCCTAACGAGACATTTAAAGAATTGCGCTAGCGGAAAGGAGGATGACTGCTGTAAATGTCCCAAATGCAATCGATCGTTCACCGTTCGGCGGAATATGTTGAGACATTTGAGAACGACCTGCGGTGAAAAAAATTCACCGCCACCACCACCACCGTCACCGTCACCGCCGCCGCCGCCGCTGCCGCCACCTAACGATGATGACGACGCCGACGAGGAGGGGATGTGGTCGGCCGGTCTACGGCGTACCGTTCAAGAGCACTTGTCTAGAATAGGGACGTCGACGTCGCGCGGCCCTATCCAGTCGAGAAATAATTATCAACTGACCGATTGTTTGGACATGGCCACACTCGTCCCCCGACTACGACAAATGTTCGAGGAGCAAACTCGAGCGTTTAAAATAAACTTAAGTTTTGGGTTTATTCTACGACACAAGGAGCCTGGACGTTTCAGGTATTATCATTCGTCTTGTAAGTGTTGCGGTCGATTCCTCGAAGTCCCCACGCTCATCACCGACGCCTCGTCGTTCGAACGCTTCCTCGATGCCGTCCGACAACCTGACGTTCTAAAGTGCGTGATAGGGCAACGACCCGACTCGGGTGGGTCGCCGAATTGGTAACGAACGTTACCTACTTCCTTAACGCTATCATCCACCATCCCATCGGTTGTCTCGACGCGCAACTTCCCGCCTACCTGGACGCCAACAGGAAGGTCGTTGCTCTAGCGAAAGATCGACGCGGTGAGCTTTACACCGATAACTTATGCCTCTTCCGTTGTTTGGCGCTTCATAGAAGAAGATTAGACACCACGGGCGGCGATGCCGTAGTAAGCACCACTCGTTTGACGGCCCCCGCTTTACGGTTCTACGCCGACTACTGCGTTGGCTACGGGGTGAATCCCTATGCGTTCGCCGGCATTCCTCTGAACGAACTCGACCGGGTGGAGACGGTCTTCGAAACCAACGTGGTAGTGTATCGACTGATGGATTGAAAACAACCGCCGAATTGATCCGTCGTTCCCTCTGCAGGTAACCCACTACCATGAACGTAAATCTTTACGATGCGCACTATTCGTATATAACCGACATCTCGCGGTTCACTCAAACGTACCTGTGCAGTAAGTGCGGTGAATCGCTGTGGCGAACCGCCTCAAAATTGCGGCGTCACGAAGCGACGTGCAAGGGTGGCGTTCTCCACGTCTTCCCCGGCAGTGTCTACCACCCGACGCCGTCCGTGTTTCAACAGTTGGAGGATGAGGGTATCTTCGTGGCCGAACCCCTGCGCTACTACCCGTACAGAGCGACAATCGATTTCGAGTACTACTTCGACGATCGCGACCTGCCGGCGGATAGCGCCAAATGCCGGTGGATATCCCGACACGAACTATTCAGCGTGAGTATAGCCTCGAACGTCCCCGGCCACGAGGAGGCGCAATGCTTCGTCACGACCGGGGATTCGAACGACCTCGCGAAGCGCCTGATCGCTGCCCTGGAGGCCGTGAGCGAAGCGGCGTGCGCGGCTCTACGACCGTCGTACGACTCGACCTTCGAAGCGATCGACGCGCTCGACGACGAATGGCGGCAAGCCGCCGCCGACGACGAGGGGATGGCGTCCTACAAGTCCCCGTACACCGTACTCGCCGACCGTCTGTGGGCGCATCTACGCCGGCTCCCCGTCCTCGGTTTCAATTCGGGTAAGTACGACTTGAACGTCGTCAAAAAGTATTTAACTCCCCTGCTCATGACCGAAGGACGGGACACGTGTACGGGGAAGGCGACGAACGACGTTAACGGGAAGCCGATGACTCGAATGTACGCCGAGACGAATGCTATTACAACCTACCTTCGTCGTTTCGTCACCGTCGTCGAGAAGTGGGAATGCCGGTGGCGCGAGGTGAAACCGCCGCCGCCGGCGCCCGAGAGTCGATGATGTACCGGCGGCGATATTACGCGGTCGACGATCTTGAAGGCCGTACGCGACGGCACTCTGTTCGGCCTGGTAGAGTGCGATATCGCCGTCCCGGACGCGCTGCGCGACGCCTTCGCCGAGATGCAGCCCATCTTTAAAAACGCCTACATCGAGCGCAACGATCTCAGCCCGTTCATGCAAAGATACGCCGAAACGCACGAGCTACTGGCGCGACCTCAGCGGACGCTCGTTGGATAGCTTTTTCGGCGTCAAGATTCTACTCGCAACGCCCCTACTACAGTGGTATCTGGAGCACGGACTCGTCGTCGACCGCGTGTACCAGATCGTCGAGTACGTCCCGATCGCGTGCTTCCGTAGCTTCGGCGACACGGTCTCCGCCGTGCGACGCGAGGGCGACGCCGACCCCGACAAAGTAATCATCGCCGATACCTTTAAGCTTCTTGGCAACAGTTCCTAATGGAAAACTATTACGCACGTTGATCTCCACAGTGAAATCAAATACTGCACGACGGCCGGCGCCTCGATGCTCGTCAAAGATCGACGCTTCCGGCAGCTCGACATCGTCGTACCCGACGGTCTCTACGAGGTGGCGCTGAGCAAGCGAACCGTCCGGTACGCTCTACCTATCCAGATCGAATACTTCGTCTATCAATACGCCAAACTGAGGATGCTGGAATTTTACTACTATTTCATCGCCGGCTACATTCCGCGTCCCCTGTTCCAGTACTGCGCGATGGACACCGACTCAGCATACATAGCCCTCGCGGGCCGGAACGTCGACGAGCTGGTGGAGGAATCTAAACTCGAGCATTACTTTCGCCACCGCGGGGACTGGTTTCCGGCGGAGTGCTGCGACGATCACGCGGACGCTTACGTGCAGTGCCGACTCGCCGGGCGACCGTGGGACGCCGCCGAATGTTGTTTCGCGAAACGTCGCAAGTACGGTAAGCGAACGCCGGCCCTCTTCAAAGACGAATGGTCCGGTCGCGGTATCATAGCGCTCTGCAGTAAGACCTACTACTGTTTCGGCGGCAGCGGCGGCGGCGGCGACAAGTACAGCACGAGGGGACTGAGTAAGCGTCAGAACGACATCGACAAGGACGTCTTCCTCGTCGTGCTGCGCGGACAACGGAGCGGTAGCGGTTGGAACCGTGGCTTCCAAGTGAAAGAGTCGTCCGTGTTGACGTACATTCAAGAGCGCGCGGCGTTGAGCTATTTCTACGCTAAACGTCGCGTGCTCGACGACGGAGTCACCAAGGCGCCTATACTCGTATAACTACCCCTGTAAGGGGACTAACTACCCCTCTAAGGAGCGAACTAACTACCCCTCTAAGGGGACCTACCTACCCCAGCACTCTAAGGGGACTATCTACCCCTCTAAGGGGCGAACTAACTACCCCTCTAAGGGGATCTACCTACCCCCTCTAAGGGGGCCGCGACAGTAGGGTAGGGTAGGGTGTATGTATGTAGGTACGGAATAAAACTGCGAACAACAACGTGTGGCGTTTAAATCGTCTTTTATTCTCTCTACGAAGCAGCAAAGCGAAATGTAGTAATAATAAAATGCGGCTTTAGCCAGTCGAATACGAGACAGTCGTTAGCCACCCTATCGGTGCCGAACAGTTACTGAAACCCCTTTAACGGCATACCGCGGCATCGTAAGAGCTGGTAGGCGACGCAATATTGTCCGCATACGTTAGATACCCCTTGTCTCTTATCGTTGTACGTCCACGAGTCGCCGCAGTTACGGCGAAGGAAGGCGCGGAAGTCGGTGTGCAGCGGTGGCACGCCGTACGAATCGAAGCAGTCGCCTCGCCGGTCGACGTCCACGAAAACGGCCACCCAGTGCTTCCCCGGTTCGCCGCCGTCGTCGGTGTTGCACACGAAGGCCGTCGGGTAAGCGGTGAGACGTCTTTTCGGTAGCTCATCTTTAGACACGACACCGACGACGATGTTTTTAGCGAACGCGTCCAGTTTCAGGCGGCGCATCAGTTGAAACGTGTCCATGACCGCCGCTAGTAGTCGTACACGACGTTCCGGCTCTTGTCGATCTAGAGCACCGTCTCGAGCTCCCCGTACACGACGACGTTCACCGTTTGGGGTAGCGCCACTGCGAAATGTGCCTCCATGCGCAGGTTTCCCCTATGCACGACGTTGAAATGATCGCCGTCGCAACAGTCGGGCGACATGTCGAAGTCGAAGATGGTGTAGCCGGTACCGAATTCGGCGCGCGACAGGTCGTTTCCCTCGTCCTCGTACGCCTTGCCCGTTACCCCAAAGAGGTTCATGTAGCTTCGGATGTAACGTCGGTGCCCGAAGTCCGGCTGCAGCGGCTTGCTCGGTACCTGGCGACCGTCGACGTAGAGAGCGAGGAAGTTTATGTCGTTGTGCTTCGCGTTGAACGGGTTTTTAGCGTAGGTCCCGTTATAGGCGTCGTTGTCGATCAGGACCAGGAACACGCGTTTTGGGAGGACGCTCGTGCGTGTGAAACATCGTGCCCTGCGGTATCGAGAACACCTTGCAGTCGACTCGCCGTAGCGGGTACTTGGCCGTTCCCCGCCAACGCTTTAATGTGACCGAGCTGGACGGACGGGTTCACCTTAGCTTTTCGCACTTGCAGGTGGGTCTCCAGCACCACGATTTTCCACCCCGGATCGACTTGCGCTCCTATGAGCGAGAAGGAGTCCTTCGCGCGCACCAGTCGTACCTTCACGTCGACGCCGTTCAGTAGGTATCGGTCTTGCATGAACACGTCGAAGTACAGGCGTCCCATCATCTCCAACTCGTGACTGTCCCGCGTGAAGAGGCGCCGCTGCGCGTAACCGTTGTTAACATTGGCGGTCGCCTTCACGAACCCGGCGGTGTCTTTGTACCACAGTCAACCCCCGAGCTGCGTCTTTTTCGCGTAGGCGCCATAACTCAGCAGGGTTTCAATGTAGGTCCGGTACGGATACATATTGGTCGACGGCGTCACGAGCGTGCCGTTCAGCGCTACGTCGACTTGACTGAACATTGAAAGCAAAAAATTGTTGACCGGGGCCACGACGCTGTCGTGCGCGAGATCGGTGCCGTCCCCCTGGACCACTTCGACCCGGGCGTATAGACTAATGCTCGCCAGGTCCGTATAGTCGTCTCCCGAACCCAGGATGAGGAACTCGATAGTCCCGCCGGCATCGAGGGCCGTCAGCGGTTGGTGTTCTCTCCACTGACCTCTCTCGATGCTCGTCTGCGTCATCGGCACGGCGAACAGGTCCAGTTCGCTCTTTAGATCTTCGCACGACTGTCGATGCACGAACGCCATGCTTTTTCGAGTTGTTGTCGGTGAATATGTCGTCGCTCGACGTCTGTGCCTTTCGACGACGTTTCTTCTTATTGAGAGTCGCCGCTGTGCCCGGCGGTTTTATTCGTCGTTGTCGCTTTTTCGGCGGCGGCTGCGCGTTCAACAGTCCATCGAGAAGGTCGGCGCCGGCCTCCTTCGCGCGTCGTTTTACCGACTGTTTCAGATTTCCGCCGGCGACGACGTCCCGCGCCACGCGCACGCCCGTACTGAGAGCACGTTTTCCCAGCGCCACGGCTCCTCTCTTGATAAGCGGCATGGCGCTTCGAAACAGGCTCCCGAAGAGATTGCCCAAGCCGTGTCCCCGCTGCCCTCGACCGCCGACGAAGACCGGTAGGTTGCCGCCGACCTCTCGAGCGTCGTAGTCCTCGTACGCGTTGCGGTCGGCCACCGTCAACGTCGTCGTCAAAACAGTTTAAATTTACAGCGTCTGGTGTGAAGCGTCGCCACAAGTTTCCCCTGTTCGAATGTTATCGGTCGACCGATGTCGTCTCTTATATCTATCTCGACCGAACCGAATTGTCGCCGAAGTAGGGGGATGTATTGGACGCGGTCGAAGGTATTCGATACCGTAGCCCCGTTCTTTCCTTGGACGGGGATGGTTTGGAGGAGCGGGCGAAAGCGTCGTCAACGACGCGCGGTTCCACGATGTCCGTGTATACGTACATGGTGTCGAGCCAACGATGCATGTCCACCGTGTATTTTCCCTCGTGCTCGAAGGTGAACGCACCGGGGTCTTTGGGGTAAAGACGGTGTGCGGGTCGAGCTGTATTTTTTCCGGCGGGTCGGGGCTTCTGATAACGGTCGAGTCGAACCCCTGTACGCTGGTCAGGGCGCTCTCGAGGGCGCTCTCGACACCCGCCGACATACGTAGCGTCATCCGATTAGAAATCGGGCTGTAATCCAACCGTGCCTTGACTGTTTTGGTGACCAGCCTCGCCAGTTCCGCGATGATTTTATTCTTCAACTCGTAGGGACCTTTGTAATGACCGAAAGGGATGGAGCCGACGCGGAGAATTTCCGCACTTTCTTCGGTGCAGTAAACCCCGGTTCTCCCGTCTTGCAAGCAGGTAGATGCGAGCGTCCACCTCTCTCACGTTGTACCATGTATGCGGGTATTGTAGCGCCACCAGCCCGCATTCCCACTGGTCCGACATGTCGACGCGTTGCGGTAAATTCTTGATGTTGTGAGTCAACGTGTTTTCGGGGTGCGCCTTCATAGACGCGTTGCTCGGTAGCGTCAGATAAAAGTCAGACGAGGCCATCGCGCTTCATAGACAGACTCGGTAGTAGGTAACCGAGACAGCTACTCAACAGCGCCGTCCACAGATTGGAGTCGCCCTGGCCTCTCGTTAGATTGTATATACTGACGACGATAACCGTGTACAGGTCGACGATCTGACACAGGAAGATGATCTAGGCTTTAGGGCAGTCGTTGCCGCAGAAACGCCATGGAACGTGTTCGCGACAGGTGGTGGTAGTAGTAGACTCGGTAGAGTCGACGCGGTCTTCGGGCTCGGTGACGCCGATATCGAAGCAGTCTGCATTCGTTGTCACCTCGTCGATCATCGTAGCGCCACTGCGGTCTGTTAATGCAGCACTCTCCCTTATAAAAAAATGAAAAGCCGTTGCACAACCCCGCTTCATGTAGTCGCCAGCACCCCAGTGTCGCATCCAATACGGCATGACGACTACAGTCCGACGCTACGGTATCCTACCCTTTATAGTCCACGAGCGCCTCGGCGTCGATCCAGCTGTTGAAGGAAGCCGTATAACAGCTCCATTTCACGAGTACCTCCGCACCGCCTCCGCGTCGTCGACGACGACGCTGTAGAACGGCCTCCACGCGATACAGTTTATCCTCCGGGACGACTACTCGTTGCACCTCCGGTTCGTAGAAGGTACCGTCTAGTTCCGCCCGGCGTCTTCCTTCAAGCGGTAAACGGGAGGATCGGACGGATGCGTTTCTACGACGGTGAAGAGCTCTTTGCTCCAGTTAGCCATGTACCCTTTCTTGAATCGAACTTCGCCTTGCTTATACGTATGCGATCTCCCTCACGCAGTTTCGGCTTGCAGCCTCGACCCTCGTCGCCTTACAACTGTTGCCACAAACACTCCTGGTTCGCGGCGTTGACACTCGCCGGCGTCCTACCGATGTTTCGATGGTAGGCGTTGTTGTACGACCGCACGAAGTCCGGTAACGGCTCTACGTATCTCAGCGTCTGATGCTTCGTAAAGTACCTCCACATACGAGTCTTTAGCGTCCGGTTGAATTTTTCCACGACACTCGCTTTAGTCTCCTCGTTATGCGTCACAAAATGGTGGAGGCCGTATTCCGTCAACAGTTTCTGAAAGGGTCTGTTGAGAAACTTCGTCCCCTTATCGGTCTGCAGCGCGTTCGGCGGTTGCTTTTGCCGCTGCAGCAGGTCCTCGAAGGCAGTAACGAGCGCCGAGCCGCCTTTACTCTTCAACGGTACGCACCACGCCCTCTTCGAAAAGATGTCGATGGCCGTCAATAGGAAAGTTATACCGTCGTTGTGCTTTTTCAGTTAAGCTACGTCAACAAGGTCGGCTTGCCATTGTTGGTTTCGACCGCCTACGATAAAGCAACGTCGTTTGAAACGTCGTTTCACCGGTTTGTGCAGGGTGTAAGTGTCCTGCGCCGCTAGCCACTGCTTCACGGCCGGCTTGCGTACTCCAGCCGCAGCCCGGTGCAACGCGTCGACACCGCCGTAACTACCCGCCTGTTTCGGGTCGAAGTAGATGCGCTTTAGGCGGTCGTCGTCTCGTTGAGTGCGGCGGCGGCAGCGGCGATTTCGTTGCGTACCACGAGGCCTCCGGGACACCATGACCACGGCGACGACGACGACGTCCAATTTTCGACGAATAATATACACATATATAAAGCGAAAGCCGCTGCGACTATGCCGACGACGACGACCGACCTTCGAGGGTTCATTGTGAGTGACTCCGACGGCGGCGTTTCAACCTCTTTAATACTCCTCCCACTCTCGTTCTAGCGACTTAATGCGACGGCGACGTTTACCTTCACCAGGCGTCGCCTATCTCTATGTATGTATATAATTTTTATGTATATCTCTATGGCTTTCTCTATGTCTGTTTCTATGTATCTATGTATATATGTCTGTCTCTATGTATGCATGTATGTATCTATGTGTGTCTCTATGTCTCTAAGTATGTATCTATGTATATCCCTATGTCGCTCTCTGTGTATATATATATGTATGTATCTATGCATGTATCTATGTATGTCTCTATGTATGTGTCTATGTCTGTCTCTATGTATTTTTTTATGTAATTATGTTTCTAAGTCTGTCTCTATGTATCTATGTATGTATGTATGTATGTATGTATATATGTTTGTCTATATGTCTTTATGTATGTATCTATGTATATCTCTACGTCTGCTCTGTGTATATATCTATGTAAGTATCTATGTATGTCTATATATCTACATATATCTATATATATATATATCTACGTTTGCTCTGTGTATATATATATATGTATGTATCTATGTATGTCTCTATGTCTGTGTCTATGTATGTATATATGTATATCTCTATTTCTGTCTCTATGTCTGTATCTATGTACGTCTCTATGTATGTATCTATGTATGTCTCTATGTATGTATCTATTCATATATCTATGTTTGTCTGTATGTATGTATCTATGTCTGTCACTATGTGTGTATCTGTCTGTCTCTATGCATGTATCTATGTATAGATCTATGTCTGTCTCTATGTCTGTATCTATGTATACAGAGCACTCATTACGAGTTTATACCAGTTTATACCGGTTAAAAGCGTCAGTTTTGTAGTGTGCTGAACAAATTACCAAAGAAACTTCTAGAATGAAATTTTACAGGGGAATTTTCCACTCGCTATTACACGACGTCACTGACCATAACATCACATGATGGGGTTATATTCAAGTGAGCAAGTTCAAAACTATGTCTAACCAAATCACTACCTGTTTAACCAACTCACCTCGCGTACAAAATTACTACGCGTAGCAGTTTGATGACGTCATACAGGCTGCGCACGCTCACGCTCGCAACAAACAAACATGTCCAGACACGTCTCGAGTAGGGTTTTATAAGAGACACGAATTTAGGTACTACCGTACGGAAATGATACCAAAGGTCTAATTCCAATATGGAAGCTCTGTTCGAAAAAACTAGACTACCCTATATGTAATCTACATTTCGTATACATTACTTCAGATAAAACGACCTCCGTTGAATTGATAATCCTTTTATTATTATAAATTACGCTTTATTATAACACCACATTTTCGACATGTCATCGTCAACCAAATAAGGGCTCGATCCCTTGGCGGAGCCTCGGCCTACGGGCCAAGCAATCTCGTGTGTGACATATTCAAATGCTGTTCGGTATATTTTATTTTATTCAAAAAGTCGTCGAATACATTTACGATAATAGCTCCTATCCTTTAACATGGAGAAAATTCCCTATCTCTTAACATGGCGACAATTAAAAATTTCGTCGTATATGTTTACGATTATAGCTCTTATGCTTTAACATGGGGAAAATTCCCTATGCATTAACCCGGGAGCGCCCTGGGGTAAAATCCCTATCTTTTAACATGGGGTAAAAATTTCCTATCCTTTAACCCGGGAGCGCACTGAGGGAAAATCCCTATCTTTTAACATGGAGTAAAAATTCCCTATCCTTTAACCCGGGAGCGCACTGGGGGAAATCCCTATCCTTTAGCATTGGGAAAATCCCTATCTTTTAACCCGGGAGCGCACTGGGGGAAATCCCTCTCCTTTAACATGGGATTTGCACCAGGGCGCGCAAAGTGCTCGCGCTAATGGACCTAACATACTACTTATGATGCACTGTTTGTAAATATTTTTGTAGTAATTATTTATTCGCCACAAAAATGAAAATATGGTAATTAGATATAACGATGTTTCTAAATGTTATTTATCCAGGCAGATCACCATTTGTTTTCATATATATATAATTACAATATATTACCTTACAATATATATATATATATATATATACAATTAATAAATTATATATCCATTACATTATATTTGTTAGGATAAATAAAATTTAGATCGAAACATCGTTATATAATTCCCATATTTTAATTTTTGTGGCGAATAAATAATTACTACAAAAATTAAACAAATATTTAGAAACAGTGCATCATAGTATAAAACTAATTTGGTTTATATTACTTGGTGAAAACATAAAAACTGTAAAAAAAAGTCAATGGTTTGGTGTTGGGATTGAACCGGCGTCGCCCGATTGCAAAATAAATGCCACGGAACCAACGCGTTTACCAACTGAGCTAGCAGGACCGACAGTAATTAGCTGACTGATTTAAGTTGTTATAATAAATTGTACAACTCCTACTTCATACATCGATATTCTAGTAATATTATACACGTTACTTTATGTAGCTGGACACGATATATGTTTGCTATGTATGTTTATTGGTGTAGATTATCTCCCGTTGGTTGCATCCGATATAATTATTCTAAAAACGAGCCCAAGCTTGGCGAAACATAGTCGACTTGTAGGCTCATTCGCATTCATTGTTTTGAATAAAATTGGATTCATGTTGAACTTTAAGATAACTGCTTGTTCCTCTGTGATGACTAATGTTTGTATTACATCGGAATATCGAACAATAACTCATTTTGACGCTCGTTTCGACCCGTTTTGTAAACATGCTCTGAATGCATGGAAAGGGTCGGCCGGTTGCAAGTATGGGTCATATGTGACGTCACATCTCGGCATCCTGAAAAGCGCGCCAAAATGATACATATTCGAAAATGTCCGGATGCACAGCATAAAATGTGGAATTTCTAATTGATTGAATTTTTTTTTGTTGGCTTGGTGGACATGGAAGTAGAAAGCAGGATGTAATATAATATGAATTCAAGCATTACATGTTTTTATTCCCTTTAACTGAGAAAAAATATTTCTATCAATATTTTATAACCATTACATATTTTAAATACTTCTATCTGATCTCCTCTCAATCTCCTGGTCTCTAGAGTTGTTATACCGTTTCTTTTAGTCGTATTTCATAACTAAGATCCCTCAGTTTTGGTATCATTTTAGTTGCTCTCCTCTGTACTCTTTCTAACATATCTATGTTCTCCTTGCGATATGGCGTCCTCGCTTGTATACGTTATTATAAATGAGGCCTAACTATTGTTTTGTACAGCGGTATTATTAGTTATTTTTTCTTATAAGCTATATTTCGCCTAATTAATGCAATGATTTGATTTCCCTTTGAAGCTGCAATTCCGCACTGCTCTGAAACCTTCATATCAGCACTAATGGTTAACCCTAAATCCTTTTCTTTTACAGTAGTACGTGTTATGCAAAAATCACATTTAGCCATACTGGCACAAATCGCTAGAAGCGTAAGCCACCAAACTTTCTCAGTAGAATAGGTGTGCTGTTGGTTTTCCTCCGGAGGGCCCATGGTCGGCCATTTTGTTTCCGGTCACGTGACTTCCGGTTCCTGTCACGTGACAAGAAAGTACTAAATATTAAGCGAGAAAGGATAATGTAACAATGCAAATGACAGTAAGCGGTTTCAAAACATCCTAAATGCGCCAGATCTTATACAGAACATGGAAGTCCCGACGCATGTTGCGGGACATACCATCGACCTGCTTATAACGCGTTCATGTGATTCGTTTCTGAGCAATATACGAACAGACATTCCATACATGTCAGACCACTCGGCAATTCACTGCACAATGGAACTCGTGAAACCACCAAACATCGAGGTAACAAATTATCGATAGATCAATACCACTGCGATATGTGACAAAATCCGATCGTTTCTATTGTCAAATCATATGTCTGATTACATGAACTATGCTGTTAACATGTACAATGAAACCAATGCGGCTATCATTGACAAACAAGCACTTACAAACCGAACCACAGCTTTGAGACGGCCCTGTTCTTTGTGCGGAATCACCCCTGCACGCAATGAACAATCAGAATGTTGTTATCATGGTTCTCCTTGATCTATTGGCTGCGTTTGACACCGTCAACCATGAAGTGATGTTGCGTAGACACTCACATGATATCTGAGTGGTACAAGTTGCACTGGACTGGATTAAGTCATACCTGAGAGACAGAGTCCAGTCTGTTCAAATTCATGGTGCTACATCACCTGCTCGTCCTCTGGCATACGGGGTACCACAAGGCTTTGTGCTGGGTCCGCAGCAGTTCTCCATCTATGTAGCACTAGTTGCTAAAAATTATACGCAAGTACAGT
Organism: Paraescarpia echinospica; assembly: GCA_020002185.1. NCBI lineage: Eukaryota > Metazoa > Annelida > Polychaeta > Sabellida > Siboglinidae > Paraescarpia > Paraescarpia echinospica. The sequence continues at coordinate 37,223 of JAHLWY010000236.1, forward strand.
TTGTTGTGTCATTTCTATGCGGATGATACTCAAATCTACATTCCAGTGAAACCCCACCAAGAGGACATTGCTGCGTCTGTCGTGCATATTGAAGAATGTGAAGCGGAGATCAGGACGTGGATGATGACAAACTTTTTAAAGTTAAATGACTCAAAGACAGAAGTCATCGTGTTCGGCTCTGCGCAACAGTTAACACAAATTGAGCTGCATACACTACGCATTGGTGAATGTTTGGTCACCGTAACTCAGAATGTACGGAATCTTGGTGTACAGATCGATGCCGAGATGAAGATGGAGACGCACGTGACTGCTGTCTGTAGGTCTGCAATTTTCCATCTCCGCAATATTGCAAGAATAAGACGTTATCTAACACATGCAGCGACAGAACAAATTATAGATGCGTTTGTCACCAGCAGACTTGATGTTGGCAATGCATTACTCCACCGACTGCCTGTGGAACAACTAGAACGGCTGCAGAGAGTACATAACTGGGCGGCCCGCCTTGTCGACGGCGCCAAGAAGTACTGTCATGTCACACCTCTATTGATAAAGCTGCACTGGCTGCCGGTAGCAGTTAGAGTAGAGTATAATATTCTTCCACTCATGAATCGAGCACTGACTGGCTGTGCACCACAGTGCATCACCAAATGTGTGAACAGACGCAGGCCAACTCGATTGCTGCGCTCCATTGAACACAATCATTTATGTGCACCACGTGCAGCGCATCGCTGGGGTGACAGATCATTTTGCGTGGCAGCCCCAACACTACGGAACCTGATACCGCAAAAGCTGACTGCAACAACAATGACAAACACTGATTTTAAATCAAACCTTAAGACCAACATGTTTTCCCGAACATTCTGTACGGCGCCGCGAGCAACGATTGTTGAAACGGCGCATTATAAATATCACGATTTGATTTGAATGGAAATGTGCGCAATTAAGAAACGAAGGTAGTTGGAAGCAGAATAAGATAATTAGGGCACATACAACGAATGAGGGAGGAGATTGACAAGGAGGTCATGGAAACATGAGGTTGATAGACGTAGTAGAGGAAGTCCTGATGTCTAGAGATACCTCGAAAGGCAGCGGTAAAAAGGGATTAGTAGGAGGGAAAGAAGGAGATCGCAACATACGGAGATGGCGGAACTAACTGAATGATATGACTCCCCCCGTAAGGGATCAAGGAAGACAAGAAAAAATACTACGCCATATTCAAACTCAAATGACAATACGGATTTTATAATTATAGATTTGAAGTTGCAATCATTAATTGAAATTGAAACAATTCTCTAGTTAACAAAAAAACATTTATATTTATGGTATACACTAACGCTAATACACTAATTAAATGACGTATGGTGTACGTTGTAGTTACATCTTGTTCATTCTTGCTGCAGGCGAAGAGAATGGAAGAACCACACCATTTGCCCTATCTGTCAGAAGCCATCGAAGAAAACGTCCGTCCGTTCATCGATCATTGACAAACTGAGGCTGCTCGGACTTTACAAGGACTTTTCTCTGTCAGACGTTGCCGTTATTAGTGACCAGAGCGCAGGCAAGAGCTCCGTGCTACAAGCCATCTCCGGCGTACAGCTGCCACGAGACTCGGGTAAAGTCACAATCCGCTCTTTTGAGTGTCAGAATAATGGTACTGCATCTGATGTTGCGTTGATACAGAACGTAAGGTCTTTAGATAGACATTTAACTTCACAATTACGTAGCTATGAACAATAATTTATTATAGAGAGGATGCGTGGTGTGGTGAACAATCGCACGTCTGAAAACGGGATTAAAGTTAAGTCGCTAAACGTTTTCTGTGTGAACACGGCTTTTGATACAGACTGTTAGAATAATGGTACTGCATAGCTGAAACGACTGGATAGGCGCGACGGTTGACAAATGCGCAAATGGGCATCACCTTTGGTGGTCCTTTGCTGGCAATAGTATTTTTTTCTCAAATCGATACCTGGCCATTGACTTGTGTTATCTATCCCATTCTTTCTCTGTCTGCCTTTGTATCTCCAGCCGCTCACTCTACCTTGGATGGAATATGTTTTTTTGTCAGGCCAGCGGCTACTGCTACTTGACTATACGATTTTAGTGTGTACCTTCTCATTGTGTATAGATTATTTTTATGTAGTTCGATGTTTTGACGGATTATATTACAGACTTCCTCATTTGTTCAGTATATGTGATGCGCAAGATGCCACGTTAGCGTCTCGTCTCATCTCTTTTAATCTTATTTCAAGCTCTGCTGTTACCTTCAATGTCTGGCACTGACGCAACCACGGAGAATAATAATTCGCTAAAGTGACCAAGTCGTTGAAATCCAGGTATTGTGAACCGCTGTCCTTTGGCATTACAACTGAAGTCGGACGATTCGCCCGGTCAGTGGAACGGGGTCATCAGGTATGAAGCCCAAGATGGACTAGTGACACGGGGGGACTTCCGGTGGTGAATTGATTTGAATTTGGTGCAGCAAACTTGCGAAAATATAAGGATATTTGATCAAGATAAGTGATATTATTGAGCGTATAGCATACATAACGTAATTATACATATATATTAAGCAATATTTTTTGTTAAAAGTTAGTTAGAGGGAGTAATCTAGGGTAGATTAAAAGTAGGCGATTTGCGAGCGATAATTGGGGACGTTAATGTAATCGGAACGTTGTTTACAAAGTAGGTCACTGTCGAAGTTAGCGTACCGTGAACGACAATAGAATAGCGTTATTTGAGATAATCGGTGTAGTTAGATGAGTAACTAAAACCTGAAATAACAATCTTTTAAAGTGTATAATAGTACACAGGAAACAGTCTTTGTAAAGACTACCTTGTATCTAAGCCTAACTTGAATACACTGTCATCGACATCGTAACTAGGTAAGGCACGGTGTGTCACTGTGTGTTAACAAATATAACTAACTATAACCTAAACAATCTGGTGTAAATTGTACACAGAAAAGTATTTTCAAAGACTACATAAAACTACTTTGAACATAAATAAATTCTGATATGGCACCTTGCAAGCGGCAACTCAGGGCAAAACGACACCTAGTTTGCAACGACTGCCAGAGCTGGGTGGATTTTGCGTTGTCTGGCTGTCCAAAATCATGGGCAGAGACCAAAGATGACGGATTCACCTTTCGGTGTATGGGGTGTTTGAGGGTGGAATGTCTGATGAAGGAGGTGTGTAAGTTGACGGATATAGTGAAGGAGATGGAGGCGAGACTCAACATAGAAATAGATGGAGCAGAGAGGGATGACGCGGAGAGAGTTGAGAATTCTACAACACCGAAGGAGCAGAGTTGTGACACGGAGACTGAAGAAAGGAGACTGAGAGGAAGGAAGGTTACCGGTGTGAAGGAACAAGACATTGAGAAAACAGAGGGACGGAGGAAAAGTGTTCGGCAGAGGAAAAGAAAACGGGCCAGTGGGGATAGATCAGCAGGTAGTCAGACTGTAGAGAACGAGGAGAGACACGACAGCGATACAGGTGGTGAAGAGGTAGATACCACAGAGGCAGTTGGTAAGACTGTGAGACAGAAGACTGATGGAAGAAGACAGAGTGTTCAGCAAAAAACAGAAAACATGACAGGCGTGAAGGTGACAGGGGAGAAAGTGACCGTAGTGAAGGAGGTAGCCGGGGAAAAGGGACGGGAGAGGAGAGAAGAAAATGTGATGGGAGGAAAGAAGAAGGGACGAAAGGAAGTGAGAGTAAATGTGCTAGAAGAGAAGATGACAGGAGGAAAGGGGACAAGAGAAAACGCGACAGGAAAGAAGGGAATGGAAGAGAATGTGACAGGAGAGAAGACGACAAGAGGAAAAGACAACAACCAGACATATGCAAACCGGAGGAGCTACTCCGAGGCAGTGATTGAGGGGGCAAGGAGAAAAGAGAGAGTGTTTATGGGCGATTCAATTCTGAGAAAAACAGACAAGACTATATGCGAGGGGAAGGACGTTGTTGTATGTCTACCGGGGGCTAGGATAGAGCATGTGACCGAAAGGGTAGAGAAGGTATTGGGGCATGGCAAGGGAGGGTCTATACTAGTACACGTTGGGACAAACAATGCAGACAAGGAGGGAACAACTGGTATAGTTCAGAAGTACAGACATCTAGTGAGGAAGCTAAAGAAGACAAGAGTGGAACAGGTTATTCTCTCAGGAATTTTGCCAGTAATGGGAGGAAGGGGGGCAAGATACAGAAACTGTAAGAGGATGGCGATCAACGCACTAGTTGAGCAGATGTGTGAGGAAGAGGGCGTGGGATTCATAGATTTATGGGGGTACTTTGTTGGGAGAGAAGATATGTACATGAGAGATGGCCTCCATCTAAGTGGAAAGGGGGCAGCAGTATTCTCAGAGAATCTGCTGCGATCTGTTGACAGTGGGACAGGTTGCATCTATTTAAACTAAATTCGCAGGGGGGACTCGCAGAGAAGCCTGAAACTGGAGGCATAGATAAAGGCAGCAAAAATAATTCAGCAAAGAACAGTCTGGAAAACTGTTCTGAAGCTGGGTATAAATGTGTTTGTTTAAATGCAAGGAGTATAGTAAACAAAAGAAATGAACTAAACATTATGGTAGAAGATATTGACCCTCACATAATAGGTATAACCGAATCATGGGCAACCACCGATATATCAGATGCCGAATTGGGACTGACAGGATATGTAATGTTTAGGAAAGATAGAATAGGAAGAAGGGGAGGTGGAGTTATTTTATATATTAAAGAATCTATCCAGGCTTATGAAATAAAATTAGACAGAGAAGCAGATTGTGAAGAAGCTGTTTGGTGTAACATAGTTACAGGAAACTCAACGTTAACGGTTGGATTAGTTTATCGAAGTCCAAACATAAGCATAGAAGAGAATGAAAAAATACAAAACGCTATAAGGGAAGTGAGCAAACGGGACTGTGTTATTATGGGGGATTTTAACCATGGGCATATAAAATGGAAATCTCTACAGAGTATGGGTAGTGAGGACCACAATTTTTTAGTTTTAGTACAAGATAGTTTCCTTTCTCAACATGTGCTAGAACCAACCAGGGGAGAGAATGTGTTAGACTTAGTTTTGTCCTCACAGAATGAATTAGTTGACAATGTTAAATTATGTGAGCCTCTGGGAAGTAGTGATCACAACCAGATACATTTTACCATCAAAGTAAAATCAGAACGAAATAATAAAAAGCAATTCAGGAGAAATTTCCACAAAGGAAGATATAAGGAAATGAGGAAATATTTAGCAAAGATAGACTGGAATAATACACTGAAGAATAAGACAGCAACAGAATGCTGGAATATCTTAAATAATGAAATAGAGTTAATCGTAGATAAATTTGTTCCCTTCAAAAAACAAGGGAAACGGACCAGAAAGAAATACTTATCGAAAGAAGCCATTAGAAAAATTATGTATAAACAAATGATGTGGAAGTCATATAGATGTACTGGCAATGACGAAGACTACAACATTTATAAAGAAGCACTAAACCAAGCTACATCTGAAATTAGAAATTCAAAGAGAAGCTATGAACATAAATTAGCTTGTAATATAAAACATGACAGCAAGAGTTTTTATGCGTATGTTCGAAGCAAACAGAAAGTTCATGATAAGGTCGGTCCTCTAGAAGATAGTGCTGGAAATATAATATCAGAAGGATTCTTAATGGCAGAAGACCTAAATGAGTATTTTAGTTCAGTGTTTACCAGAGAAGACACTAGTTCACTGCCAGTACCAGAGGCTAAGTTCAAGGGGGCAGAATCAGACTATTTAAGACAGTTAATTGTAACCCCAGAAATGGTAGCTAAGAAAATTAGGGCTATGAAGGATAATAAATTCCACCCAAACTACTAATGGAAATTGTAGAACAAATTAGCATACCGCTTGCAACAGTTTTCAACTTGTCATTAGAAGAGGGAGTGGTTCCTTTAGAATGGAAAGAAGCAAACATTATACCGTTATTTAAAAAAGGTTCGAGAAACAAGTCAAATAATTATAGACCAGTTAGTTTAACATCGGTGATTTGTAAATTATTAGAAAGACTAATTAAAGATCACATGGCGGATTTTCTTGTTAAACATAACTTGATAAACCCATCTCAACATGGGTTTCTAAAAGCGAGGTCATGCTTAACAAATATGTTATGTTTTTTGGAAGATATCACTAAGTGGGTAGATGATGGATCACCAGTAGATATCATCTACTTAGATTTTCAAAAAGCTTTCGACAAAGTGCCACATCAGAGATTACTGCTTAAACTAAAAGCCCATGGCATAGGAAATGGTATAATTAACTGGATAGAAAAATGGCTGATTGACAGAAGACAACGGGTAGTTGTTGATGGGGAGGCTTCAAACTGGAAATCAGTTTTGAGTGGGGTTCCACAGGGATCAGTACTGGGACCTATATTATTCTTAATATATATAAACGATTTGGACGATAATATAGCTAGCAAGGTGTTGAAATTTGCAGATGATACAAAAGTGTTTAGAAGGATTAAAAGTGATGGAGATAGACAGCATTTACAAGATGATCTTGACAGGTTGATCAAATGGTCTGAAAAGTGGCAAATGTTGTTCAATTTTGGGAAATGTAAATGCCTTCACACAGGACATGGGAACGAATATGTAGAATATACAATGGGGGGAACTGTACTAAGTACTACTGTAAAAGAAAAAGACTTAGGGCTGACAATTAGTGCTGACATGAAGGTTTCAGAGCAGTGTGGAATTGCAGCTTCAAAGGGAAATCAAATCCTTGGATTGATTAGGCGAAATATAGCATATAAAGAAAAAGAACTAATAATACCGCTGTACAAAACAATAGTTAGGCCTCATTTAGAATATTGTATACAAGCGTGGAGGCCATACCGCAAGAAGGACATAGATATGCTAGAAAGAGTACAGAGGAGAGCGACTAAAATGATACCAAAACTGAGGGATCTTAGTTATGAAAAACGCTTAAAAGAATGTGGTTTAACAACACTAGAGACCAGGAGATTGAGAGGAGATCAGATAGAAGTATTTAAAATATGTAATGGTTATAAAATATTGATAGAAATATTTTTTCTCAGTTAAAGGGAATAAAAACATGTAATGCTTGAATTCATATTATATTACATCCTGCTTTCTACTTCCATGTCCACCAAGCCAACAAAAAAAAATTCAATCAATTAGAAATTCCACATTTTATGCTGTGCATCCGGACATTTTCGAATATGTATCATTTTGGCGCGCTTTTCAGGATGCCGAGATGTGACGTCACATATGACCCATACTTGCAACCGGCCGACCCTTTCCATGCATTCAGAGCATGTTTACAAAACGGGTCGAAACGAGCGTCAAAATGAGTTATTGTTCGATATTCCGATGTAATACAAACATTAGTCATCACAGAGGAACAAGCAGTTATCTTAAAGTTCAACATGAATCCAATTTTATAGAAATATGTTTTTTTCAGTTAAGAAAGATAGAAAGACTAGAGGACATGAAGTTACATTAGTAAAGGAGCAGTGTAGATTAGACGTGAGAAAGTTCTCATTTTCACAAAGGACTGTGAATGAATGGAACAGATTATCTGATGATTGTGTGGGTGCTAGTAGTGTGAATATGTTTAAAAATAAAATCGACACATACCTCAGAAGGGCTGGATATATGTAGATAAAAGGGTTGGACTCTCGATAAGCCAAAGGGCTTCCTTGTCCACCTGCCATCTAGAGTTAATTCTCTGGATGGCAATCTTGTTAAATCTTGTTAAATCAGTGGAGAAAACCATCGAAGGACCCACAGAAGTTGTCCGTGAGGTTCGCGATGGTAGGTTGAATATATGTTATCTGTGCCCGCATGGTAGATGCGCTAACCTCAAGGTAGCAACTAACAGCTGTTAGCACAAAATACACGTACGCGTTAAGCATGCAGCCGCATTTATCTTAGAAGAAGTGTAATGTCGATTCTATGGGATAACCATGACCGGCAGCCAGTAGACATGGCCGTAGTGATGTTGAGCTTTTACAGTGAAAACTGGTTGATTAATCAAATCTAATCTGTCGCGACCACACTAACACTTTATAAAACTACGATAATAATAGAACTATAGTTTCATACCCGTTTCGTTTTAAAAGGGTTGACGGGTTAGGTTATACTCCAAGCAGCCTGTTCTGGGCCCACACAGGAGTGAATGAAATGATGTAGTGTATTTACAGATAACAACAAGCAGCTCCACTGGAGAACACGTAGTGATATAATGTTGTAACATTTACTTTCTCGTGATATGGCCTATAAATCGTGGTTGTTGTGATCTAATTTTGTTCATGATCTTTCTTTTCGATTTGGCTTTTCTAAGGATGATTTCATTGCTTTGCTTTGCTTTGCAGTCCATGGTACTCGCTGCATTCTTTTTAAGAATCACATTTCAGTGGCCTCTATGGATTTTGGTGAACGCTTTGTTATTGTCCAGGATTCACATCCATATAGCAATATGGGCTCTATGTTGCATTGCAGTACATGTTTTCTCACTTCAAGTGATATATTTTTGTTTGTTAAAATGTTTTTCATGTTGTGAAAAGCTGCTTTGGCCTGTGCAATTCGGCTCTTGATCGCATCGTTGCATCGACCGTCTGTCAAAGTTTTACTTAATAAACATGCACCCCTGAGATCTAAATCTGTGTGCCAAAAGCCACATGCTCCATGGATGATCCTGAAATTCTAAAAAGCGCCGGCGCTATCTTGAACGTGTATGGCGCAAATCACGCTCGCCTTTGGACAGATCACAATATTCTAAACAGTGTCACTTCTGCAACAGACAAATGGCCAAAGCTAAATCACATTATTACACAAACATGGTCTCGAGTAACTCCGATAACCCACGTCAGCTATGGAACTGCATCAATCCTATTTTACACAGACGGCCGCCTCCATCTCTGCCTAGTCATGTGTCAGTAAAATCTATGTGATACTCGTTTTCTAGTCATTTCAAAGATAAAATAAGTCTTACACGTTCTGCTTTTCCATGTCACACTTTAAGTACTGTAAATGTGGACTAACCACAAGTAAATTCTCCACTTGTATTGTTTGAGCCAGCCACAGTTGATGAAGTGAGGAAAATAATAATGTTCTCCCCAAATAAGTCATGCGATCTTGATCCAGTACAAACCATACTACTAAAAGCATGTCTTGACTCTTTACTTGGTACAATAACAAATATAATAAATTTATCACTAAGTTCGGGTAAATTCCCAGATGATTTTAAACATGCATATGTAAATTCTGTTCTTTAGAAGACTTCTCTGCCAAAATATGATTTCAAAAATTATAGGCTAATTTATAATCTTAGCTTTATTTCTAAGATACGTGAGAAAGTCGTAGCAAGCCGTCTAAGGTGTCATATCAGCTGAACTTTTTTATTCAGTGTGCTCCAATCAGCATATAAACAATTTCATTCTACAAAGATTGCCTTCCTAAAAGTACACATGATGTTATATTAAACATTGATAAAGGCAAAGTAACTGCACTTACCTTGCTTGATCTGTCTGCCGCCTTTGATACCATTGATAACAACACTGTTGTCAAACGTTTATCAATGTGGTATGGCATATCTGGCACAGCTCTGATCTGGTTTTCTTCATATATAGCCAATAGACATCAATGTATAAAGATAGATAATTACTTTTCAACATCACTCCCCACTTCATGTAGCATTCCCCAGGGTTCCGTTCTAGGGCCTTTGCTTTTTACTCTCTAAACTACGCCACTCAGCTCTGTCAAAATCATAATCATCACCTTTATGCAGATGACACACAGATCTACATTTCCTTGGCCACGCCCGATACAAGTCACTCCGTAAACCGACGCTACGATTGTCTCCAATATGTTTTCACATGGATGACCGATTGCAAATTAAAGTTAAATGCAGACAAAACTGAATTTCTGATCATTGGTACTCCAATGCAGCGAGGTAAACTTAATGACTTTTTTTTCCAACATGCATCCTGAGTCAAAATATAACACCAGCAGCATCAGTACGGAACCTAGGAGTGACCTTTGATTGCGACTTCAATTTCAGACAACACATATCCCAAACGTGCCGTTGCTGTTTTTATCATATCCGTGATCTTCGCCGCATTCGCCGACATATGTCGCTTTTTGTCGCTAAGACTATCGCAACAGCTCTTGTTAGCAGCAGATTAGATTATTGCAATTCCATCCTTTATAATACTGCTATCAAGGATATTGCAAAACAACAACGTGTCCAAAATTGTTTAGCAAGGGTAGTCACACAATCTCCTCGATTCTCCCGCTCAGTGCCACTTCTAAAATCACTGCATTGGCTCCCCGTGCGATATCGCATTATGTTTAAGATCTGCACAATCACCTACCAAGCCCTTTCATCCAAACAACCTAGTTATTTACACTCAATGCTCACACCAGCTAGACAAGCCAGACATCTTCGGTCGTCTAGTTCGAAGTTGCTATCTGTTCCTAGAGTTAAGACAAAGGCTGGAACTCGAGCTATTTCAGTTGCCGCGCCAACTATATGGAATTCGCTTCCCGTTAATGTTAAATCAGCAGAAACTATTGTTACATTTCGTTGCCACCTCAAAACCTATATTTTCAATATCGCCTATCCTCCCTAGCTTCCTAGCACATCCATCCAGACATCCGACTTTCGCCTAGCACACGAGTACGAGAATGCTTAATCCTTTGGTTTTGGTGCGCCACTGAGCTCGGATTGGCGGAGGATTTTGGCTAGTTAGAAATGATTTATTATTATTATTATTATTAAAATAAATGACAATATATACACAAATTAAAAAGTACCCTATCAACAGCTTACGGGTCATTACGACCACGCCAGTGGCTCGTATGGTGGTACGACTGAACATCGCGCAAGAGGTCGTGAGCTTACGGGTGTGTGACCACCGCGCCATAGGCTCGAACGATAATGATGATAATGATTCATGCACGTTAATGAAACACGGTAGATGCACGGTATGTCAAACACGCTGACGTCGGTCTTATGATGACCTAGTTATCGATAGCGAAACAGTAGTAAACATAGTGTCGAAACACACATGTTATTTCAATTGTTTAAGCCAGTCAAATACACGGCAATCGTTTGCTACCAGATCAGTGCCGAAACTGTTCACGAATTCCATCATAGGAAGTCCGCGATAGCGAAACATGAGATAAGCAACACAGTATTGTCCGCAAACGTTAGACACGGGACTCTGAAGTCTCTTGGAATTATGAGTCCATTCTACACAATGTATATTCATGAATCGGCGGCACTCAACGTGCCTTGGCGACAAGCCGTACGAGTAGAAGTATTCACCGTGACCTTTGCCGTTCAGGTACAGCGCTATCCAATGTTCGCCTGGTTTCTTGGTGACGTGCGTGATACACACGAAGGCGGCCGGATAAGCGTCTATCGTCATCGCGAGTAGTCTGTCTTTGACTGCGATCGCGCGAACGATGGCCTCGGCGTGTGGATCCAGCGCGAGTAGGCGGGCGATGTGCTCTGTCTCCATCAGAAGTCGTAAATGACGTTGCGACTCTTGTCGATCTCCAGCACGGTTTCGAACTCGGCGTTGGCGACTACGTTCACAGTAGTCGTCAGTGCATCGCGGAATTGAATCTCGATGCGCAGATTGCCCATTTGTACCTGATGGAAGCAGCAGTCGTCGCACGCGTCGGGGGTGAGATTCAAGCCGAAGAAGGTGTAGCTGTGTCGGAAGTCGGCGCGAGACAAGCCGTTTCTTTCGTCCTGCCACATCTTACCTGTCGAGGTGAACAGGTTGTGGAAGCACCTGACGAAGAGATCGTCGTCGAAATTGGGTTGGAAAGGTTTGGAGGGTATCTGTCGTTCGTCTGCATACACGGCGAGGAAGTTGGTGTGGTTGTTTTTGGCGTGGAATGGATTTTTAGCGTAGGTCCCGTTGTAGGTGTCGTGATCGATGCAGCACAACACGAGACGTTTTGGAAGAGTGCCAAGGAAAAGAGTCTCATGCGTGTGCGAGCGGGTACCAGTGGGAATGGAGTAGACTTTGCAGTCGACGGGTCGCAAAGGATACTTGGCCGTGGTTTTTTTCGAGGGCTTTGATGTGAGCCATCTGCATGTCAGAATTCAGGGTGGCCTTCTTGACGAACAGTGTGGCGTTGACTATCTTTACCTTGTATTCGGGGTTGGCGCCACCGGCTATCAGCGCGAACGTATTCTTGCTGCGCACCAGACGTATGTTGACCTCTACGCCGTTGATGAGGAATTTATCCTGGTGGAACAGGTCCACGGAGAGAGACCACTCATCATGTCGACCACGCAACTTCGAACGATCTTGTTGCGTCTGTTGACGAACCCCGCACTGGCTGCATCGCTGGCAGCTATTTCGATGGCTTCCATGAGATTGCCCACGGACAATTGTGCCACATCTGACTCGTGAGTTGCGTCTCCTTGGCATCGTCTCCGTAACTCAGCAGCTTATCTACGTAGGCGCGGTACGGGTACGTGTTGGTCGAGGGAGTCACGAACGTTCCGTTCAGGTAGACGTCGACTTGACTGAAAAGCGAATGGAGGCAGTTATTCACGGGACCGACGGCATCGGCGGCGTCGAGTTCGGCTACGTCGGCACGGATCACCTTCGCTTGAGCGTGTAGCATCGTGCTGACGAGATGCAGGTAATCGAGCGAGGATATGGGTTGGTTTTGTACCGTGTGTCTATCGATGATGCTGGTCTGAGTCGGAGGCACGGTGAAAAGATCGAGCTTGCTCTTGAGTCCCTCACACGATTGATTATGCACGAACGCCATCGTCGAATATGTCGGGCTCACGTTTCCGCGTGCGTGTCTTCGTCCGTATCCCGGCTGTACTGACTCGTTTTGTGGGGGGTGCGCGTCTTATACGCTTACGCGGTTGCACGCCAGGGGTCAAGAGGTCGCTCAACATGTCCCTACCGGCAGCGCTGACGCGACGTTGGGCGGCCGGTCTGATGTTCTGTCCCGACAAGACGTCATCGGCTGTGCGCGCGCCGGTCGATAGTCGATACCGCTCTCTTTCCCAATGCCACGGCACTTCTCTTGACGAATTGGATTACACTACGCTGTTTACCTCCGAATAAACTTCCTAGACTGTGTCCTCGTTGGTATCGGGCACCCGCGAAATCGAAATATGGAACCGCACCTTCCACTTGACGAGTGTAGTAGTAGTTGTAATTCATCGTTAGAACAGTGCCGTCCGTCGTCGTCGAAAATGAAGTATCACCTTACTGACCTCGAATGGCACGCGTCGTCCGGTGTCGTCTCTTATATTGATCTCTATCGTCCCGAACTCTTTACACAAGAGACGGACGTATCGGACATTGTCGAAACTCTTGGTCACGGTGGAACCGTTCCGTCCGATAACCGCAACGCTCCGCAGCAACGGTGCGAGACTATCGCCGACGACACGTGACTCCACGACGTCCGTGTAGACGTACATGGTGATGAATCCTTGATGCATGTCCACCACGAAAGGAGCCTCTTTCTCGAAGGCGTACTCAGCGTCTCTCTGGTGTATCGGTGGTCGACGTCGGTCTGATGTTGTTTCCACGCATGGGTGGGGGGTCTTGGGTGCGCGTGGACTTTGTGTCGGTAATGGTGATCACCGTCGTATGAAAACCTAGTATGGTTTCCATGGCACACCCCAGGGGTATTATAAACTCGGTTGAGGGTATCATGTGCAAGGTCAACTTGTGAGAGATGTCGCTGTAGCCCAGTTTAGCCTTGACCTTATCCGTCAACTTTTTCAACAGTGCCCTGTTGATATCGCGCAACAACTGGGTCACGTTGTAGAAATACCCGTGTTCTATCTTGGCAGACGGAGTGTGGTATGTGCTATTGGTGTGCGGGTAGCGGAACTCTACCATACCGCAGTCCCACTCGCCGCTGCCCGACTGCACGACAGCACAACAGCACGACACGACGAGGCTAGTTCGTGATGTAATGCGCCATTATCGGGGTGCGTGCGCATGGAAGCATTACTAGGCAACGTCAGGTAGAAATCACACGTTGTCATGCTCCTGTTTCAACGTCGGGCTGGGTAGCAGGTAACCCAACGAACTACTCAACAGGGCCGTCCACAGAGTCGGATACCCTTGTCCGATCGACAGAATGTAGATGCTGACCAAGATGACCGTGTACAAGACGACGACCTGACGCAGAAACACGATCTCCTCTTTACGACACGCGGTGCCGAAGATGTGCCACGGAATCCTCTCTTTATGCGGCGGCGTCGCTAACGGAGATCTGTGTTGTCGTCTCGTCCTTCATGGGTGGGCGAATGAAAGCTTCACGCATGACTAGTCTTTATAGCCGACGATGGCCTTGGTATCGATCCAGCTGTTGAATTTCGAAGGGTATCCGAACCATTTCATCCATACCCCCCTTCGCCTGCCCACCTTGCGTCGTTCCACTATCGATTCCACACAGTACAGTTTATCGACCGGAACCATCACCTTCTGCAACTCCGGTTCATAGAAGGTTCCGTCCAGTGTCTCTCCGAGATAGTCGGTCAGGCGATAGACGGGCGGATCGGTCGGATGTACCTCGCGTATAGTGAATATTTCCTCGGTCCAATTCGCCATGTACCCTTTATCGAAGCGTCTCTTGACCTTGCTGATATGCACGCGATCCGCCACGTGGTACTTGGGCACACCCTTGCCGTGCCGACGGCGGTACGAGCGCTGCCACACCTCTTCCTGATTCGACGCATTCATTTGCGACGGAGGCATACCGATGCTGCGGTGGGTGGTGTCGTTGTACGAGCGTACCAGATCCTGAAGGATATGGATGCATCGCCAAGTCTCGTCAGGTATCGCCACATACGCGTCTTTAACGTGCGATGAAGGCGTTCCACGATGCTCGCCTTGGTCTCCTCGTTCTAGGTGGAGAAGTGGTGGATACCGTACTTTTCCAAAACACCCCGAACGCCACGGAGGACGATCGCAGTCGGTGAACAGTCCGTCCAGTGCCCTCACCATCGACGCGCCGACTTGGTCTTCTGTGGAACGCATCGGGTGACTTTCGAAAAGACATAGATCACCGTGAGTAGGAAAGTCTTACCGTCGTTGTCTCTTTTCAGACTGGACACGTCGATGATATCGGCCTGCTACTGTTGATTCCGGCCTACGACGACCACGCGTCGCCGCTTGAAACGAACTCTCACCGGTTTGTGTAGGGTATAGGCGTTCTAGTCCGATAGCCATTGTTCGACGACCTTTCTCGGTAGACGCTGGATAGGTCGGAAGGTGGCTCGACGCAAAGACTCGATTCCCATCATGGCGGGATCGAAGTAGACTACCTGGAGCAGTTCGTGACGGCGGGCCATGGTGTACGGATAATGTAGTCGATGGTAATCGCGCCCACGATGTGAACTCCGACGTAAGCGACAGCGGCAAACAGACAGTGTAGACTGTTCCGTGGATCGAACATTATGCTGTCGATTCGTGACGGGGCGCCTCCTTTAAATACTCTCTCATTCTGATGTCTTGCGTCCTTCTGACCGTGCATGGATAGGGCGGACGGGTCCATTCGTTGTCGACGCGTGAGGGGAGTTCATTGCAGCGTTCGTCGTTCTCTACCGAGCGATCGTATGGCTGCTGCCGCCACTGCACTATTCCTTTGTGTCAGTTGAATGTGTAGTTTCCTGGCCTCATTACCCATCAACTCCATAGTTAGATTCATGTCGCCGAGTTGACGCGCAAACACCTGTCATCCCGTCGGATCGCCGACGGTCTTTCTCGCGCGCAACAGATCGTTCACGAGATCCACCACGTTACTTCCGGTTTCCGCTACTTCTCTGTGCATGAGCTCTCCGCGCGCACTCCACGCGACGTCTCGTTTGAGACGTTCCATCAGTCGTCTAGCTTTGGGCTGCAGCGCCTTGGAAACGCTGTCGACGACTTCCGCTTCAATACCTCCCGTCCCCGCCTCCGGCGTGGCCGGCGTCTCAGTCGCCGCTAGCGCCACCGCCGTGGCCACTGGGGAAACTTGTGAGAGTGTATCTCAACGGTGGTCTCGACGCGATAGAGGTCGTCCATCGTCACCCCGTCAAAGTCTTTTATAGCCACTCTGTCTCGATCGTACTTCTGGTAGAGTACGTTCACAGTGGGTTTCAGGTGACGTCGGTCGCACCCACGATCCAGAGCCAGGCACCGCAACAAACACAGATTGTCGCTGTACCTCTTGGAGTTGTTGAGTTCTCTTTCCAGGCCGTTGACGGCTTTGATCTTCTTGATGTAGCTGGGAAGTGTGACGTCCGCACATCCTATCGGATGGTCCACGATACGGTTGACAAAGAACAGACGTGTCCGGTGTTGACACTCTGCAATTGTACCTGGATTTAACAGGTCCTTTGGTCATGTGGGTTCGGATAGCCGACCAGTGGACTCGAACGACGTCTCGCAGTTCCCTAGACAGAGCGTCGGCGAAGGGGAGTCGTGGAGGAGGGCGAATGGGGTCGTCGTCGACGTCGACGTCGTTGCTAACACGCAGTCGTTCTTCACGTCTCGCTCGCTTGGGTAGCGATGGGTCGGTGACCTTTTCACGTGTGCTGCATACCGCCTTGGTATGACGTAACAAGTTCTCACGTCTGGTGAATTCTCTTACACAAGTCTCACAGCGGTGCGTATCGCTTTTATGTGATGGTACCCCACATTACCTGCTCATATGACGTAACAAGGCATCTCGTCTCGTGATGTCTCTTGCACATGTCGGACAGCGGTGCGTAGTGCCTTTCGTTATTTCGTCAGGTGGTGCCACTCGCGACGGTGGCTTGCTGTAGGCATTGTCGTCAACTTGTGGTGACTGGATCGACGGTGATGAATGAGTCAGATGTATGTGACGTTGTAAGTCGTCGTATGTATCGAGGACGACTTCGCAGTGGCGACATGCTTCAACGTATCTACAACTGAAGATGAGGTATCTTTGTACGTTCCTATATATCAAACACTCAGTGACATCACGGCCAATGATAACACTTATGGATTTACGCAAACGAACGTAAAGAACAAACAGGTATTGGTTTCAACAGCAACACCACTAGTATTGTATCATATACTGACTAAGATCAAACTAGTCTTAATAACAACATAGTATTCGACTATACTACCACAACTATAACACGTGTTCATCTATAACTATTAACTTTGAACCACTAGTTACCCCTAATTACCCATAGTAGTCACGTGTCCTGGAGTAGGTAGCGCCCACTCACGGTACTGGTGTGTTGGATATCATGTACGGACCGGTTGGACGACTTTTTGGACGGGTTGGATATCATATACGGTTTGGGGTTTTCATCAACGCTTCTTAGTGGGTGCATGAAGGGATGGAAGAAATGGTGGACGGCTAGACCGTCTCTTATCAGATAAGGATTACGACCAGTAAATCAGAGTACATGAAATTTAGGGACCTAAGATGCTGACTTACTTCCGGTTATTGAGCGTCCCTAGCGTCTGTTGACATAACAACACATGCAAAATAGACGCACAACACATGTACAACAGACGTACAACACATGCCCAACACACAATACACGCACAACACACGCACATCCAAAGCACAACACACACAAAACAGACGGACACGAGACGCACATCAGATGCAGAACATACGCACAGAAGAAGCACAGAACACGCACAACAGCGCACAACAGACACACGACAGACGCGTAACATACACACAACAGACGCACAACAGACGCAACAGACTCCCAGCACTGGCCCAACACACGTACAACACACCCAAAACAGACACACGAAAGACGCACAACAGACGCACGACATACCCACAACGTACACCCAACAGGTCCAACACACGGAAAACACAATCATAACAAACACCAAACAAATACAAAATAGACGCGCAACAGAAGCACAGCACTTGTACAACAGACTTAAACACATGTCCAACACAAGCACAATACACGCACAACACGTCAGACACAGGTACACCATTTTCACACACCTGTAGACTACCTTCAAACACTTGTAGACCTTCTTCACACATTTATAGCCACCATCATACACTTGTATACCACCTTCACATACATACACTCACACACACAACCCATATACAAAACACACATAACACACACAACATACATACAACACACATAAAACAAACATACAACTCACACAACACTACATATATACCACACACACACGCACACCCACTCACCCACACACACACGCACACACAACACACACACACCCAACACACTCAAACACACAACACACAGCATACACACACCATAGACATATATATACACACACACACTCACACACACAACACATATATAGTACACATACGACACACATACAACACACACAATACATGCACTCATGACACACACACACACATACACACACACACACACACACTTACATATCGCACACACAACGCACACATAACGCACACACTCACACCCAACACACTCAAACACACAACACACACACCACACACCACACACACACCAATACACATAATACATACACACTCACAACACATTGACACATACACAACATACATACAACATACACACAACACACACAATACACAAACTCACCCAACACACGCACACATAACACACACAAAACACTCACACAACACACAAACTCACACAAACACACACACACACACACACACACAGCACACACGGTACAACACACATACAACACACATAGACACACACACAACTCACACAACACAACCCGAAAGCAATATAGGAACCCCTTTTGCTACCCGTGAATCTAACATACATATTTAGGAGGTCAAGCGCACGTTACGAGGGTCAGTGGGCGATAAAACACATAATTGTCATCACTTACTTGTTCGACACGTGTAAGATTCATTTTGTCCTCGGGGCATGACTTGTCGTGGGCACTCGCCATGTTCAAGAGTCGGAGAGTAGTTGCGTTGTTCGAAGTCGGGAGAAAGTGATATGCTCCACTAGACTTATGGTAGGTTTATATACACACAACCGTTCGAGACGTCATGTCTTGTCAATCACGAGACAGTACAGACAGAGGAATCACGAGTTGAACTCCGCTCTCTGCACGTGCTCGTTAGCGAGTGCAGTATGCGATAAGCCGCGTGACTCGACACCCGCGAGACGCCACTTATCTCTTCCATACGGCCATGTGTTTTTTAATGAACGCCTGACGACATCCGCGACGCAGCATGTGACGGGGTTTCTGTACTCGCGAATTGTTGCCTGTTTTCATCTGCCCAATTTCAAGAGGCTACTAGCCGATATGACTTCTACTGGATAAATTAAAACGTTTTCAACTTTGAAATATATCGTTTTGTTGATTTATTCACGATAATGCATAGGAATCATACTTACACACGTCATATATACATACATATGATACGTCCATTCCCTCATTACTCCTTCATCACCCTTAATTACCCCTCATAACCCAATTCTCAGCACGAGGCACTACCTCCCATACACTTCAACACGTGGCACTACATACACTCACGTGACTACACACACACACACACACACACACACACATAGATACATGAGACAGGCGCCATCTTAGAATTTTTCCATGGGGTCACCGCCACTCCCCCTGGTACGTATCGAAAAGCCCTCTCTCACTACTATCGCTGCCCGAAGTCGTGCGGTTTTGTTTTGTGGCATAGGAACAACGAGCAGCAATTTATCCGTTGGTCGTAAAGTACGAGCTGGCTGGTGTTTCGTCACGATGTCACTCCTGCATGTCGGTACTGAGCAACTTATAATATAGTTGTTGACCTTTAAGTGGCGTCGATATGTCACCAGAGGTAAGTGCAGTCTAGATCACGTAACGCAAGTTTCAGTTTTCTGGAAATTCCCACGTCGATAGTCTCCGAGTAGCCTCGGTTAATCAGGCTAGCTCTGCAAAGTGTTGCCACCGTTTATTACTCACGCCCAATTATGTTTTATCACAATTTTGTTACATGTACATGTATCGCATTGGAAAGGATGTATAGGAATGCTTACATGTTCGTTGAAGATAAAACTACGTTACATATGTTAATGCAAATTACAATACATGTGTCTTATAAGACAACACAATGAAAGTATGTATGTATATATATATATATGTATGTATATATATATATATATATATTATATATTACGTATACTATATATATATATATAGTATACGTAATATACAATTGTCACACATACACGCACGCACGCACTCACAAACACACACACGCACACACACACACACACACACACACACACACATCACACCACACACACTCACACACACACGCTATTACGATATTACATCCGGAATGTAATGTTGACAGACTCTCTGTTTATGCTACAATGTAACTACATGCATAACTGTCAACAAGGTTTCAATACTACAAGAAAATATTAAGAATTAAGCAAAAAGGGATAATGTAAATGTGCGCAATTAAGAAACGAAAGTAGTTGGAAGCAGACTAAGATGGGTAGGATACATACAATGAATGAGGAAGGAGATTGACATGGAAGTCATGGAAACATCAGGTTGATAGACATAGAAGAGGAAATCCTGGTGTCTAGAGTGACCTCGAAAGGGATCAAGGACGACAAGAAGATATACTACGCCATACTCAAATTCAAATGACAATATAGATTTTAGAATAATAGATTTGAAGTAGTGATCATTAATTTAAGTTTAAAATACAGTAGAATTATAATTCTCTAGTTAACAAAAAACATTTATTTTAATAGTATACTCTAACGGAATTAAATGACGTATGGTGTACGATGTAATTACATCTTGTTCATTCTTGCTGCAGGCGAAGAGATTGGAAGAACCACAGCATTTGCCCTGTCTATCACAAGCCTTCGAAGAAAACGTCCGTCCGTTCATCGATCTCATTGACAAACTGAGGCTGCTCGGACTTGACAAGGACATTTCTCTGCCAGAAGTTGCCGTTATTGGTGACCAGAGCGCAGGCAAGAGCTCCGTGCTAGAAGCCATCTCCGGCGTACAGCTGTCACGAGGCTCGGGTAAAGTTACAATCCACTCTTTTGAGGAGTACAAAGTGTCAGGATAATGGTACTGCACCTAATGTTGCGTTGACACATTACGTAAGCTCTTTAGATAAGCAATTAACTTCATAATTACGTAGCTATGAACAATACTTTTATTGTAGAGAGGATGCGTGGCGTGGTGAACAATCGCACGTCTGAAATCTGTCTCAAGTTAAGTCGCTAAAGGTTTTGTGTGTGAACACGGCTTTTGTAGAGTACAAAGTGTTAGGATAATGGTAATGCATAGCTACGACTGTTCACAAATGCGCAAATGTGCGCCACCTTTGTTGGTCGTTTGCTTGCAATAATATTTATTCTCAAATTGAAACCTGGTCATTAACTTGTGTTATCTGCCCAATTCTTACCGAGTCTGCCTTTTTATTTCCAGCCGCTCACTCTACCTTGGATGGAATATGTTATTTTGCCAGGCCAGCGGCTATTGCTTCCTGACCATATGATCTTAGTGTTTCTTCTCATTGCGTATAGGTTATTGTTATGTAGTTCGATGTTTTAACTGATTATATTGCAGACTTCCTCATTTGTTCAGTATATGTGATGCGCAAGATGCCACGGTAGCGTCTCGTGTCATCTTTTTAAATGTTATTTCAAGCTCTGCTGTTAGCTCGATGTCTGGCACTGTTGCAACCACGAAGAATAATCATTCGCTAATATGACTATGTCGTTCAAATCCAGGTATTGTGACCCGTTGTCCTTTGGCACTACAACTGATGTCGGACGATTCGGTCGGTCAGTGGAACGGGGTCATCAAGTATGAAGCCCAAGATGGACCAGTGGAGAAAACCATCGAAGGACCGACAGAAGTTGACCGTGAGGTTCGCGATGGTAGGTTGAATATATATGATCTGTGCCCGCATGGTAGGTGCGTTAAACTCAAGGTAGCAACTAATAGCGGTTAGCAAAAAATACGCGTACGCTTTAGGCATGCAGCCACATTTATCTTATAGTACAGCGGCTAAGAGACACAAATTTGACGAATTGTACACTTTTTAACAAAAGCATCAAAATTGGCACACATGTAGTTTATGATATATGTATTCATATAAACCTAGGTACCCATCGCCATCGACATGGTATTTAGCGGTCATTTTGATTTAAAAAAATGGCCGCCATGGAAATCCATTACCCAAGTTTCTTGGCATCTAAACAACATAGAAACACGGTCTTGGTGTCTAAACCATCATTTTTAGGGTCAAGGAATTTATTTCTGCCACATTGCGTATCCTCAGATGACCGCCATATTGGAATTAAAGATGGCCGCCATGGAAATCTATTAACCACGTTGCTCAGCTTCTAAGCAACATAGAAACATGTTCTTGGTATATATCTGCAGACTAGACGACCGGCATTTGCACTTGCGTTTACCCCCCCCCTTCTTGCACCCACAATGCACTGGCTCATAGCACGACATTGATGCCTCTGGTAGGTTAGTCCAGAATGCTTTCCATCCTGTGTCACTTGGACTCCAACCCGAATGTCTAGGACTTGGCAGGTGGGGAGCTGGCACAAGAGCTTGTGACCACACATATCCGGCCTGGTACACAACCCGTCTGACGTGCTGGAACAATGCAGCTTTGGTTGGCGGGACATTCTCAATGGTACGGGATCCCTGGGCGAAGAGGTGCTTTCTTGCCTCGTCCACCTTATTAAGTGCACACGTCCTGCTGTACATGACGACGGCGAACCTTTCGATCTCATCTTGACTAGGTGGGTCGACTTCTTCCGGTTGTGATGAGAGTGCGAGGAAGGCATATGTTACAGACGGACATGCCGTCCATGCCAACCATGCCGACTTCTTCCCTCGGCCGAGGAAGCAGGAGACAGTGTCACACCCGCTCAGGGTATGAAACAGCATTAATGCTCTAGATTTTAACACACCTAATTTGTTTGCAATAGCATGAATTGCAATATGACGAAAGTGAGTATCAACGCCGAAGTTGACCCACAGTTCATCAATCCCAAGAGCATGGAAATTGCCTACCGCCAAAACAACCACATCTGTATCCACTGTCCGGATGGCCACTTTGGAAAGTCCTTGTTTCACGCAATATGCCACATGGATTAATATGCGCGTGTCCGCCTCCTCGTGTGTGCACGACTGAAGGTACTCTGTGTCTCCAATGTCATTCTGGTTTCATTCTGGTTTGCGGTCACAAGTGTGTCATCTTTTGTGCTGATGTGCTTTCCACCGGCATCGTATGACCTGATACATTCTGACAAATAACGAAATAGCTAATTTTTGTTCTGCTCAATCCTCAAGAAACTCTCCCAGGTTGCTGGAATAGGGTTTCCTGCAAGAACTCTCTGCCGTTGTGTTGTTCTGTTATACACTCGGCGTTCCCTTGTGGATTGTTTGAGACTGTCAGCAAAATACCTGTCTCATATAATGTCGACCCTACTGACAGTTGCTAGCTGGGAGGTAATATATGGAATAAATATTTGCTGAGCATAATCATCAAATGTCCGACTAGACCCTGGCCTGAGCATGTGTATGATGGCAGCACCATCCAAAACATTTGCATCGACATCTGGAGCATTCTCTGATGAGGAATGAAATTTTGTTAGGCATTCCAGTAAGTCAGATTTCGATCCATATCGGAGTTGTCCCATATCAGAAATAGACGGAAGACACGCCTGATTTTCGTGTTGAAAAAAACGGTCCAGATCTCCTTGTCTGTTCTGGCAAGCTATGTAGAGACTTGCAAACAGATTGCAGTTTGTCTTCAGTGATGCAAATTTTTCTTTGCTACATGATGTTTGCTTTTGTTTTTCGAGATAATATCTGTTAGATGTGCCTTTTAGCCTGTCCTCTACGTAGCTTTTGTATTTTCTTTTACCGATATCCTCAGCTGTGTAGACTGTTTGCACCACGTCTTTGTTCATGACGACCTTTGTATCAAGTGTCAGCATATCACCGCTATCTTCAAGGAATGGGTTGCCCATGTCTTCAATTGTTGACACCATCGTCGACACTTCCTTGGCAAATGTTTTCTGAACGCCAGGGTATTGTTCGTGATGTTTTGTCGATAGTTGTTCATTGGTAGTTTTAAAACTATCTTCGAACTCCAGCACGACGCGAGATGTCTCTGGTCCTGCCACCATCCACCTTTCCAGTGTTTGCGGATCTTCTGTCAAGCCAACAGCACCGCCGTTACCCTTTATGAGTCCATTCACTTGTTCATGACATTGGTCGATTGCCATTGTTGAAAACATGTGCTGTGTTTTCTGCACGACAAAGTGTCCATCCACAAATTGTTCATACACCGCAGGATGTGTTGTGTGTAGGTTAACCATATCGCTGATGTGGACCGGGAGCCATCAACTATAATTTGTGTGATCGAGAGCAAAGAGCCAGGGCACGACTTGAAGCAAGCATTGGACATAGATCTTGAAGTTTTGCTCCCGGATCGATCGCACAAACTGTAGCACCTTCAGTTCTAGTTGCAAAGTTATTGCCCAGTATTTGAAGTGTGGTTGTTCTACGCTCTGTAGAGCATACCATTCGTTAAACGAAAGGGCTACCTGACCACTTGCTACACGTGACACGTACTGTTGATATGCGCGTTGCTGCAGTATGTGCAAACTGGCTGCTGTCACCTGGTGTGCATACCTGGTTCTTGTGACATGTGTTGCAGACAACATTGCATCTGCACGACCAGATGTGGTAATTCCGACTTCCAGCAGTGATGTGGTCCAGAATATTCTATGTGCAAGCCGCCCATCATGACCACAAATTTGTCCTCTCCGTGGGTTTCGGGCCAGGACCATTGTACCTGTTTTGTGATCGCATACAGCGGTTGGTCTGCAGCAATCACAGGGATTTGTTCGGGATTTAGGTGGTATACTGCATTCTTTACCATCTCCATGGCATGCGAAATCATACATGTCGTATGAACATTCTCACGAAACAGAGGGAGGAGTGCAATGTGTGCGCAAGGTTTGTCCAACGGTGTCTGTTGACTGGCATGATAAGCAGCCCAGGACAGGTAGTCATATAACTCCAACTTCGCATTATTGAGAAGAGTCTGCATATACACCAACCACTTCCGTTCGTTTTCCATGTTATTACTGATCATGACGGAATCAGCTTTGAGGACTCCATCTTTGACAGGTGCAACTGGTTCCTTGGTCTTAGCAACAGGCGGCACCTTGGTATAGCTGGGTGGAAGTGGAGCAACTGGTTCCTTGGTCTTAGCAACAGGCGGCACCTTGGTATAGCTGGGTGGAAGTGGAGCAACTGGTTCCTTGGTCTTAGCAACAGGCGGCACCTTGGTATAGCTGGGTGGAAGTGGAGCAACTGGTTCCTTGGTCTTAGCAACAGGCGGCACCTTGGTATAGCTGGGTGGAAGTGGAGCAACTGGTTCCTTGGTCTTAGCAACAGGCGGCACCTTGGTATAGCTGGGTGGAAGTGGAGCAACTGGTTCCTTGGTCTTAGCAACAGGCGGCACCTTGGTATAGCTGGGTGGAAGTGGAGCAACTGGTTCCTTGGTCTTAGCAACAGGCGGCACCTTGGTATAGCTGGAAGTGGAGCAACTGGTTCCTTGGTCTTAGCAACAGGCGGCACCTTGGTATAGCTGGGTGGAAGTGGAGCAACTGGTTCCTTGGTCTTAGCAACAGGCGGCACCTTGGTATAGCTGGGTGGAAGTGGAGCAACTGGTTCCTTGGTCTTAGCAACAGGCGGCACCTTGGTATAGCTGGGTGCAACAGAATCCAATTGTATTCCAACTGACAACAGGTTGGTATAGCTCAACTCCTTATTCCAACAACAGCAGGATCCAATCTTATTCCACCACGGTTCTCCACGTGCGTCTCTGCTGTCGGGAACTGCATCAACGAAATCGCTGCGCCGTGAAATGAGTCTTGAGATGTCCTTGCACTAATATTGTGGTCAATGTTGTCCACAGCACCACAATTAAAAACGCCAGCTCTGAGCTGAGGAGGACACACAACCTGTTCCGCGTGGTAGCGGGCACATACCGTGTTTGCCAAACCAGTGGAGATGTTCATTAACCTGTCATATGACACACACAGTCCCAAGTTAAACAAGGTGTATATTAGTTCCCGCTTCCTTGTTTTGGCATGAATGAGCATACTGAGGTATGTTGGCAAAGGAGCCTCGCTTTCTTTGTTGTGTCAGATATCAGCTAATGCACGAGATCTCTTTACTGTATTGAATAACAGAAGCTCTGACAAGGCAATTGCGACATGTTCTTTTGTTGTGTTTACATGACTCTGGTTTTCAATGTTTGGACCCTCAAGAATCATTCGAACTAGTGCATTAAGAGATGGGGGAACAGCATCGCGTTCACAGCCATGTTCAAATGTGCCCGTAAACTCAAACTTGTTTTTGTCAAATATATCATTTCGTTCAACCTGAGCTGCTCTGACTAACTTGATTGCATCAGTGTCCATGTCATCGCCTAGTGCACGTTTGATGGCACCCCCAATGTCCTTCTCGAAGATTAACAACACACCTCTACCATGTTGTTTCGCTCTCAGTTCTGGAATCTGACGCAACAATCTCTCCTTTAACCTAGCTGAGTGCACTTTGCCAGTCACGGATCCGTCAGGTTCAAGCTCTGCTAACCTATTGTCATACATTTTAGCAAGTTCAGACCGTTTAAAAACAGGAACGACGGCTTCATTCTGTCGAGTCTCTTCAATATATCCCACCAGTTCTCCAAATACCAAAGCATCTAATGAAGCTTCCGGGTTTCTTTTCTTTAGATGCGTTTTGTGGTCCCTGTGACGATTTCGCAGTTTAGTCATGCAAGAAAAATGGTACATTGCATCAATTGCAACCATGTCACCAGCTGCTAATTTTGCTAGTAGATTAGTGTCGCTCAATTCCGTGGCACATTATCTGACCTTAGCATCAATATTAGCGTTGTGAAGAGTTTCTTTTTCACCTGTTTGATCACAGAATAAACATACAGTTTGACTGCATACTTCAGGCTGGTACATTACCGAGATTATTTCTCGTTTTGACAGGACTGGTACAATCTGTATTTTCAGATTCCTGATTCCTCTTTTGGGCTCGTTTTTGAGCTCGGTTCAGTTTCATCGTACACAATGATAGCCAGCAAGACTTGTGCCATCCTGCCTGGTTAGATTGTAATGTCTGGCCGATGCCGGAGCTATCATCTAGCCTTGCTATGTCAACGTTTAGCGGTATGGAGCCTAACCTGTAGAACTGCAGAATATTCTGTGCGACGGTTTCATATCCCGACGGTGTATTCTTCCTCCCATCGGGATAAATAAGTCTTTCTTCCGTGTCTTTCAGGCAAAGCGTACAAAGTTTCCAGTCTGTTTGGATCGCATCATTTGACGTTTCAGCATGATCCGAGTTTGGTACTGTCGCAAACTGATAGTACTTAGGCATGCTGACCAAGCGCCATCGCAAACCTAGTCACCATTTTAAATAAACTGCCTCTAAGTCCAACAGATGGCACCAACCGTCCATTATAGCTTAGGACTTCTTCCATGGCTACTCGCCAGGAGGCACAGTGCTTGATGTTAATATAGCATACTTCCAATGTGCTACCATAATATTACAGCAACAGTAAACAAATTATCGCTTATAGAATTATAATCGTAATGGTAAAACTACCCAAACAGAACTTCTAGGCCATACCATACGTATGTTACATAGGAACCAAACTAACTAGTCATACTGAATTTTGCATGCCGGCCATCTTGAATTGTATTATGGCCCTCATCGGAGGATACAGTATGTGGCAGGGATTAATTCATTGACCCTGACAATGTTGGTTTAGACGCAAAAATTCATGTTTCTATGTTGCTTAGAAGTTGAGCGACTTTGTTAATATATTTCCATGGCGGCCATCTTGAATTTCAATACGGCGGGCATCTGAAGATATGGCCTGTGGTAGAAATGGATTCCTTGACCCTGAAAATGATGGTTTAGACACCAAGAACATGTTTCTATATTGCTTAGAAGTTGAAGGATTTGGTTAATAAATTTCCATGGTGGCCATCTTGACTTCCAATATGGCGGTCATCTGAGGATACGGCCTGTGGCAGAAATTAATTCCGTGACCCTGAAAATGATGGTTTAGATACCATGTTGCTGTGTTACTTAGAAGCTGAGCAACGTGGTTAATATATTTCCATGGCGGCCATCTTGAATTCCAATATTGCGGTCATCTGAAGATACGGAATGTAGCAGAAACGAATTCCTTGACCCTAAAAATTATGGGTTAAACACCAAGACCGTGTTTCTATGTTGTTTAGATGCCGAGAAACTTGGGTAATGGATTTCGATGGTGGCCATTTTAAAAATCAAGATGGCGGCTAGATACCATGTCGATGGCGATGGGTGCCTAGCTTTATATGAATATATACATCATAAACTACTTGTGTACCAATTTTCATGCTTTTGTCAAAAAGTGCACAATCATATCCCTTAGCCGCTGTACTATTAGAAGAAATGCAATTGTTTCTATGGGATAAACATGACCGGCAACCGGTTGGCATGGCCGTAGTGATTTTGAGCTTTTATAGTAAAAAACGATTGATTAATCAGATCTAATCAGCGGCGACCACACTAACACTTCATAAAACTACATTGATAATAGAACTATACTTTCATATTTGTTTCGTTTTAAAAGTGTTGACGGGTTAGGTTTTACTCCTAGCCGCCTCCATAGACCAGGGCTATAAACTGGCTGGCAGCAATAACGATGTCGTAAACCGTTTGCTGTCACCATACTGCCCGGCGGGAACTTAACGTTACTTCTATTCACACTAGTTCCAAAGATACAGTAATTTGAATGTTGAAAATGCCATAGGTATAGTTTCGAGAAAACAGCTTCAATTTAACGTTTTCACCCAGTCGGCTCATTTATGTCATTTACACAACAAACACATGAAAGATTAGTCTTTTCCGGATCGTTTCACAATGGAAACTCATTTTAAAAAACAAATTGAAATTGGCTCCTAGTTCTTAATGAGCACCAACGAGAAGCGTCTCCCTTTGGAATGGCGATGTTTAATTATTTGCACACACAAATATTTGGGTGATTTTTAGAGCATTGTTTTCGCAGGTTGTATATCCTATCTCTCGTAATTGAACGTACTGCGAATGATGCATATGGCCATACGTCATATTGTTCACAGTTTTGAATGCACTAGTTTAACTGACGCTGCTGGTACAAAGTGGATGCTAGTCATGCATTATTCCTCTTAATTATTGAGGGTGCTCTATATTAATGAAAGATTGCAATTAATCCTAATTAATGTTAATAATTAATTAAGTGATTGCTTAATTACTCCAACCTACCTTAGCGTAGATATTTGTTGTTCATCTGCAATTACCAGATTAATTCCTGATGCACTAATCCTAAAGGATTATGTACACAAATATTTAGACGCTACCAACATAACCTGTACCCATAAGAACATATGTGGCGATTATGTTTTCAATATAGGGACCATGATCCCTGTATTGTTTTGGCTAATGGATGCCTGATCAAAATTGCTCAAGCAAACTGTGTTATCAAAAATTGTGACAATGCCCCGTCTGTTCATGAGTCCCCACCTTCCCTTATAGTACAGAGTTCATAAATCACAGGCATATTTGTGATTCAGTATTGATATATTTGTCTGAACCCATTGCAATTTACAGCACTGAACAAATGAAGTAGATAGCACTGTAATATTATGATGGAAACCGGATGCTGTGCTGTATACGCTTTGCAACTGCATTGGCGTATTGCCGTGCAACAGCATGACTGTTACTGGCTCAAGTAGACTCGCTGTATACTGTGTCAACCGATAGTGGCTCAGCGGTTTTGTTCTTCCATTCCATTCTTGTATGTGCTTGCAGCACAAGACGCCATTGCTGGAAGGAACGTTGGTATCAGTGACACTTTGATCTCGCTACAAATCACAGCGCACGGTGTTCCCGACTTGACGTTGATTGATCTCCCTGGAATCACTCGCGTCGCTGTAAAGGGACAACCAGAAGACATTGGCGATCAAGTAAGTTTACTCAACTACCCAATAGTTCACGATCGTGCTGGTATGTCTTTAGTCTTTGTCATATTGTTTAGTCAGATTACATGTAGAGCATTGTAAACATTATAGGATATGTCATCAGGCATATTGCTACTGCTGCTGCTGCTACTACTACTACTACTACTACTACTACTACTACTACTACTACTACTATTACTACTGCTACTGCTACTACTACTACTACTACTACTACTACTACTACTGCTACTGATACTACTACTACTACTACTACTACTACTACTACTACTACTACTGTTACTGCTACTGCTACTACTACTACAACTTCTACTACTAATACTATTACTGCTACTACCACCATTACTACTACTACTACTACTGATACTGATACTACTACTACTACTACTACTACTACTACTACTACTACTACTACTACTGTTACTGCTACTACTACTACTACTACTACTACTACTACTACTGTTACTGCTACTGCTACTACTACTACAACTTCTACTACTAATACTATTACTGCTACTACCACCATTACTACTACTACTACTACTACTACTACTGATACTGATACTACTACTACTACTACTACTACTACTACTACTACTGTTACTGCTTCTACTATTACTACTACTAATAATAATCTATAAACTATAATCGAGCTTGCATATGTATGTTTGCGTGAAAGTTAATGTTTTTCTCTTAGACGGCTTGAACCTCGAGCGCCAAACTGTCAGGGATTTATCTACGACCTCAGCTCAGGGGTTGGACATAAGGCCTATATGTTTCATAACATTTCATATAAAAAAATAATCACCTTTTATGGGGTAAATCAGTTGTCCTGTTTGTAAAATGTAATGGGTGCGTAAAACGTCCAGCCTACCTTCACAAACGCGACGTCGGCCAGAAACTCCCACCAGAACTTGTGTCACATGACAGTGGTCATGTGACACGCACTTAACGTCATTCTGCTGATGAAAACCGCGCGTAGTTTTAGAAATATACAATTAAAATAAAACACAAGTTTCATGAGAGGTAAATATGTATAATTATAAAAAGAGCAAGAAACCGGATCATCAATCCATTCAAGGATGAGCACAATTGTTTTCACTATAGAGAAAAAAGTTGTGCATTATTTCTACGTTGAAACTGTATAACAAAAACACATCTGAACAACAGTGTCTTTTACCTACGTTTGCCTGTTTTGGATTAATATAGTAAAAATGTGATCATGTGACTGTAGATCAAGCGACTGATAGGAAAGTACATCAAGAAGGAAGAGACGGTCATCCTTGCTGTTGTACCGGCCAATGTCGACATCGCTACGACAGAGGCACTGAAGATGGCGATGGAAGTCGATCCCTCTGGGGCGAGGACTCTAGGTAAAAATCATCATGTATTTAGCTAAACAAAATAATATAGCGATTTTTTGGTAAATGACAAACGCAGCAATTGTGGTTCCAATTTGTTGTCGAGTCTGGCGTTTTTGCAGTTAATATGTGCTTATTCGTCACCAGCAAAAACTACATTGAAAAATGTATCTTTGCTCTACAAATTGAATTACCGAGACCATCCACACATATGTATCTATGTACCTGTGTTCCTGTCTTCGATAAATGAAGTCAGTGGTCGTCGTGTATGTTTGTGTGTTGCTCAGGTGTCGTTACAAAGCCTGACCTGATAGACACAGGCACGGAAAAAGGGTTGTTAGACATCATCAACAACAAAACGTATCCTCTAAAGAAGGGTTATTCGTGCGTGAGATGTCGAGGTCAGAAAGCAATCGAGGAGGGACAGACGTTGGCACAAGCCATTCAACAAGACGAAGATTTATTCAGGAGTAAACAACATTTCGAGTAAGCTGTTTGTCATCAAATGGTTGAACTACGCAATGATTATGCAATACCACAATCGTAAATGCTCGCACGCACGCACGCACGCACGCACGCACGCACGCACACAGACATACACACACGCACATACATACATACACGCACGCACAAACACAACCACCCACCCACCCACCCACACACGCACGCACGCACACAAACACACACACGCACATACATACACCCACGCACAAACACACCCACCCACCCACACACACACACACACGCACTCACGCACACACGCACGCACACAAACACACACACGCACATACATACACGCACGCACAAACACACCCACCCACCCATACACACGCACGCACGCACACAGACACACACACGCACGCACAAACACACCCACCCACCCATCCATACACACGCACGCACGCACGCACACAAACACACACTCACACACGCACATAGACACACACACACTTATTGCTGTGATTGATTTATTCATAGAGACGTCAATGATACTATCCTTGGTGTGAAGAATCTGGCTATGAAGCTCACGTACGAACTTGTCAAACAGATTAAGGTCAGCAATCTACAGTTTTTAATTTGAACTTGTGGAAGCGGGGCATGGTAACATAGTGAGGCAGCTTAGCAACATGATGTGGACATGCCGGACAAAAGCACCAATTTCTTTCCTGACAATCTGTGTGCCACGACTTTTAATAAATTTATTGGAACCAAGTCACATGACCTTGCTGGAGCCTGTTTCAGCCACTTTGAAAAAAATGGTAGAAGAAAACATTGAAAAATGCAGGTTTTTTTTCAGTTAAATGCTCTGCTTTTCATGTAATTCGGCATGTAGATACACTTTGGAAGCTCAATACAAATCTGCTATCAGCTTTCAATTCCGAGACATATTGGGGTCACCAGAGTTCAATAAAAGGTAACATTGTTTAATTTTCAGCTTGTTTGAGCTAGTAAAGTGTACAGTGAGGTAGCTTTGCAAAATTGAGGGACATTCCAGACAAAAGATCCAACTTTGTTTCTAACACTTTATTAGTTAGTAATCTTCAGTTTCCGTTTGGCTCGTTAAAAATCTTTATTATTGAATTTACCACAAAGTAATGGGATAGCAAAATGTTTTCAATGATCTTGCGTAAACATTTGTAAGAATAGCTTGTTTTGTCAGATCAACGTTTTGCGAGTTCGGTTAAGTGTCGCATTTGGTTATATGTCGCATTTGTAGTTGCAAAAAGTGCATTTCCAGTGTTCCTTCTTGCTCGAACACCTTGCGCCATAGCCACTTACCCTTTTGCACCCACACTTCACCAGTTCACTGCACGCTTTAGAGGCCATCGGTAGTGTGCTCCACACTGGAAGCCAGGTCTTGCTCTCTGTTTCAAATGTCCATCCCCACCCTTCTGGAGTACAAGTTTGCTGCTTGATCACTTCACATGTCGTTCAGATTCCAGTTTGGTAGCCAACGCGCCTCGAATGTTGTAGCAAAGCCTCCTGAGTAGGTGGAATGTTCTCCATCATTTTGTTCTTTTTGCAGAACAACTGTCTCCGTACCTCATTCACAGATTCCAGAGTGTTTGTCTTTTCATAAATAACGACTGTGAATCGCTCCAGTAATTGGAAGTGTTCTGAATCCACTGTCAATTGGGTGTGTGGGTTTCCTGCCATGTAGTTGAATGCCTGGGTAACCCCAGGGTAGGAATTCCAGGCTTCCCCTTTCTATGGAACGCTGACGCTGTATCACACCCAGTGAAACTGTGGACGAGGGGAAAGGCTGTGGACTTATCTTTGCCCAGCCCATGGCAGGTGGCATTGGTATGTAGGTATATGAAGTTCTTCCCAGTGCCGTAAGCAACCCAGAGGTCTGCAAATGGATATTTGGCGACGATGGCGTGGAATTTGCCGATGAGGATTACGATTACACCAAGCAGATGTTAGAACCACTCTCCATGGCATCTTGCAAATGGATACGTATTCTTGCATTCACTTCCTCGTAGTCACACGTCGACATGCAGTGGCTGGTACCTCTGCTGACAACTGTGCTGCCAGATGTAATGAAGATCTGCTTGTCTTCTTTGCATTCGGCAGACTCAACCTTGTTGGAAAGGAATGCAAACAGTTCTTGATTATTGGTGGTGTCACATAGGAAATCTGCCCAGTTCCCTGGAACCTTAATATTTTGTCCGGCAACTTTCCTTCTGATTCCTTTGCCACGTTTCTCCCTGGTTGACTTTTTGATGCTGCTGGATACATACGTGTCCCAGTCGACTCTTGTAGAGGTTTCCAACTGCCGCATGGTGTATGGAAGAAATACGTGATTGGTATAGTCATCAAATGTGGTAATGATTGGCAGGAGGTGCACAACAGCAGCACCATCAAGACTTTTCACATCGAATGATCTAGGAGGTTCTGTATGTGGCTCATGTGCCTACTGGGTCAGAATGCTCAGCAAATCCAACTTCTTTCCTTGTCGTAGTTTACCTCTGTCAGAAAGAGATGGAGGATGTGGGTGATTGCCATGCTTGAAGAAGGTTCCTATGTCTCCATCCCTATTCTGCATGACTATATATATAATCTGGAGAAGCGTGACACATCATCCTTCAGCAGTGAGATCTGCCCCGCCTGCATGGTCTTTGCTTTGGGTGTTGGACAACTAAACAGAGGCAGTGAGTTTTTCTTGATAGGCTCATGGATAGAGCGTTTGCGGTCAGTTAGCGCTGATTGACGGTAGACGTTGTGTTGCTCCCTGCCCGCTGCTTCCACGGTACGGACTGTTTTCACAACAGACTCGTCGAGGACATTCCGAGTGTCCATTTTTAACAGTCCAGGGCTGGCATCTAGGAAAGAATTGCTCATCTTAGAGATAGCCTAAACGAGATCAAGTGTTTGCTCTTTGAATGTCTTCTGTGTTGACAGTTCCTCCTCGTGGTGTTTTGTTTATTTTCTTCTTCTGAGGTAAACTCCTCCTCAAACTCTTGAAGACGTCGTGCTTGCTCAGGTCCAGCTATCATCCACTTCTTGAAAGCTGAAGGATTCTCTGTCAGTCCCACTGCACCCCCTGTGCCCTTCACCAGGTCATTATTTTGCTCGTGAGCCTGGCCGATTGATATGGATGAGAATCGCCTAGATGTCTTCGAAACAACCCAGTGGTCTTTGTCTTTCGAATTCGTATTGGATGGCTGGATGTAGGCTCTCCATGTCTCGTATGTGTATGGGAATCCACCTGTCATAGTTCTGATGATCAAGGGAAAAGAACCAACCCACCAAAGCCTTAAGTGATTCCACATACAAGGGGACGTCTCGTTCGTTCTCGGTTGGCCTGCACAAAAATCAGACTAAGTATTTCCATCTTGAGATGGTATCCCAATACTGAAATGTTGGGCTCTTGCCGATCATATCTAGTCTCCACGTTTCTTTGGCCCTCTCATCGTGTACTCCTTCAAGCATAGTGTACAAGGCATCATGTTGAAGTTTCGCCAGGGTCAGAGCACTCACTTGGTGGACATGTCTAGTCCTGTTGAGGTGTAATGCCTTGAGTAAGGAGTCAGCTGTTCCGCAGGAGGCGATTCCTGCTTGGGTCAGTGCAATTGTCCACCCAGAGGTCTTCAAGTAGTCCCCGGATGTTTTCCACAATGCCATTTCTTATCTCATATGTAGACCACTGAACATGATTACATACTTGTCCTCGCCATGTGTCTGAGGCCAGTTCCGCTGGATAAACTTGGCCAGTGCATACAGTGGTACAGCTAAAGTAATCACTGGAACCCCTCATCTATAGATGATTATACTTCAGCAAGTTGTCAAACACCATCAATGTTATCTGGATTAGTTTTTTGCAAGTCAGCCAGTCCTAAGTACTACCTATCAGCTAAAACCACCGTGCACCCGGTGGCGAACAGGCTAAAATGAAGCAAAATATCAATTTTTGTACCTCTAGTGACCCAAATATGGCTCGGAATGGAAAGCCGATAGAAGATTCGTGATTAACGTGCAAAAGTATGTATAGATCCAGAATTACACGACAATTGCAGCATTTAACTGAAAAACATAACTTTTTAATGTTTTCTTAAAAGAAATTGTTTTAAATGGCTGAAACAGGCTCAAGAAAGCTCACATGACTTTTGTCCAGCATGTCCTGATAATATCAAAATTTTGCCCTAAGCTGCCTCACTAACAGTAGTGTGAAATACAAACAATAATAGTAATTCGGATATACATATCGTCCTTAGTTCGCCAATAAACTGCCTGAAAGAAAGATGGATACTATCGCGAAAGTCTGTTATCGCCGTATTTTCATAATATTATTGTATTGATGAGCACGACTGTGTAATATCGATCATCGTTTATGAATCACTACCAGTCAGCTGAAGTTAAAAGGCATTCAGCGATACGCTTCAAACAATAACTAATTGTTGAATTTCCGTATCATAATCCACTGAAATGTTCCCCTCTTATCGACCGCCGCTTGTGCAAAGTTACTTTGGCCGTATATGTAAGGAGGCTGCTATACAGTGGACACATTGTCAGCCTCTTACCTTTCACACAGGATATCACATGCACTATATATTAATTTATATTGACGTATGGAAATGCAAACCCTCTTGAACATACACAAAACCAGTTACCGTAACGTTGTCGATATATTTAATGGCCTCGTCCAGCCAAACCATACGGTCCGCGTGCATAACAAGCACCATGGGAAATTATAGTACCTAAGCAGCGATTTGCGATTGTGAAGTGGCCGTTGCAGAGGAATAAAATGGCTTGAAAAGTCGACTGCCGGTCGCAGTAAGCGGGTGGCCGCTCTAGACGTGTT
Source organism: Paraescarpia echinospica (assembly GCA_020002185.1). Classification (NCBI taxonomy): domain Eukaryota; kingdom Metazoa; phylum Annelida; class Polychaeta; order Sabellida; family Siboglinidae; genus Paraescarpia; species Paraescarpia echinospica. The sequence continues at coordinate 73,986 of JAHLWY010000236.1, forward strand.
ATTTATATATTTATATAAACAACAGAAGGCTGACATGTTGTAAGCAAGTTGGTAGGCCCTTTGTGGTGGTTCGTAGGTTGATGCGTTTTTTAATTTCACTCGGGGGCGCCAGTGGGATTTGAATATTGGCGGATTCAACGTAATTTTATGTTTATCGGTGTTATCATCAAGATAATAATGCAGGAATTTACAATAGGCTCAGTTAAAAAAAGTGCATTTTGGGGTGGGTGGGATTCAGTTGTAGGGCATTTGGAGTTGTGTCTATTTTCAGCTTTTATAATTATGGGCCAATGTCCCAAAAAGTGTACAATTAGGTTTTAACAGGTCCAAAAATAAATGTTTAATTCTGCACAATTAAGTTATATTTTCTCATTGTACATATATTGAGGCATATTTTCCATAAATGGGTCAATGTAATATGGGTTACTTTTGTTATGACAATCACTTGAAGTCAAACGTGATTTTCATCGCGTGTCCAGCGTCATCGACGAAAAATTACAATATTTGCTACAATTAGAGCATTTTAAATTACATGTAAAGTTAAAATGTTTTTGGATCATCTAGTGTACATGCCATTTAACAAGAATCAAGAGGTAGACGATTAAATTTGACTTGGAAACATTCCTTTTCCTCGTTGTTACTTTGGTGATAGTTTTTGCACTCTGTTGTTTCTTGGAATGGCCTATTTTCAATTAGTGCAGCTCTCTCAGAAAAGTGTATGGAATTATAACTGAGTTATCTTTGTGTGTGCCAACTGTCATATGCGTCCGGAGATCGAGACTAGGCAAACTGTGAACTAAAAAAATGGGTATATACTGATGACGCTGGACACGCAATGTAGATTTAATTGAATACAATCATTATCCTTCGTCACAAATTACAAAACAACTACGAACACCATTTTAAACATGCAGCGGCATGGACAATAATGTATACATTGAATTCTTATTGTTCCTTATAGTCAGTCAAAGTATATTTCTGCACCTTCTTCGTACCATCTTTCACGGCATCCTTTTTGCCTGGCAGAAGTGTACAATTATCCGGTCTCTTCATGAACTCCTTCACGTGTAACCGCATGCGTCTGGCCTTCAAGTGTTGTGCTGTATTTTGTCCTGCGAAGCCATTCTTGCGGAGAACGTATCGTCGGTCTAGGTGCAACTTCTTCGCGACCATGCTTCCTGCCCGACTTCTCTTTAGGTGACGTCCTGTGAAGAGTGACTGCCTTTTCTTGACTGGAATATCTTGCATTTTCATCACAAGTGATTCATGGGCAGCGTTTGTTTCGCGAAGGGTTCAATCCGTCCTTCCTCATTATTATGTCAGCACGGCGTATCAGCGTTGTCAAAAACGTTGTTTGCCCTGATCCTTCTTTCTGATTACGAGTAGAGCGCTTTAAATGATTCTCCAAAACCCATATACGTCTTTGCAGCCTCTTCGTCTTCACCTTCAAGGCGTTTAGCTTCTTTTGGACATATTACCTCCTTTTCCTGGGTAGGTTTCCAGCAGTCAGTATTTCAGCTGTCATATCAGCTCCTAATTCTTGTGCTACTGATGAATGTAGTTAGGGAAAATTCATCTTCACGACCAGGGTTTCTCTGAAGGAAACAAACAAGGACACAGGTTGTACTTAAGTTAAGAAGACAGCAAATTCCAATGTTCTTATAAAATAAACTATGAATATTAAACCGGGAGTTATATGTTTTTGAAATTACGGTTTACAAATATGTGTTAGTGTTATAATGTAACAGAAATAAGTATATATCACCATGCGGGCAGTAGTCTGTGAGACCACTGAAAAGTTGTGTCCATAACAAGAACATCGGTTGTCATAATCATAGCCCATGCAGTTGGTTTGTAAACGATAGCAATCCTCCACTGTGACCTATATATTACAGGGAAGAAACATGCCTTATTTAGCATGCACAACATAAAGCAACATATGCAGCCAAATATAAATTATGCTCTTATGCGAATATTTGCTTAGTTGTATATTATCTTGTTACATATTTCTGAAAAGAATATAATATATCTTGCAGAGTTAGTATCATCATTACATCATCTGCTCCTCGATCCTGCGCTCTCGATCCTCTGCCGACATGGATGCTGAAGAATTGCCTTGACGCACTTGTCCCTGTCATTACCAGGATTGTGAACATCTCGCTGGCCACATGAGATGTGTCGGCTAACTTGAAAGCTGCACTTGTGACTCCGCTTCTTAAGAAGACATCCCTGGATACCGAATGTCTTACAAGCTACCGACCGATATCTAATCTCAGTTTCCTGTCCAAAGTAATTGAGAAGGTGGTGTCGTCACGTTTGTCACGTCACATGGCACAGCACAACCTATTTGAAGTGAATCAGTCAGCATACAGAAAGGGCCACAGTACAGAGACTGCACTGCTGAGAATCCAGAACGATTTACTCTTATCTGCGGATAATCGGTGTGTCTCGTGTCTAGTCGTCCTTGACTTGTCTGCTGCTTTTGACACGATTGACCACCAGGTGCTTGTGTGACGTCTGTCTAAGAATATCGGCCTTTCGGGCACAGCACTAAACTGGTTTACCTCGTATCTCGAAAACAAAAAACAAGTTTTTAAGATTGGAGAAGCCTACTCGAACGTGTCGGTGCTGACATGCGGTGTCCCACAAGGGTCAGTCTTGGGACCGACACAGTTCACCATATACACGGCTGGTGAACTGGGTTGCAAAATCAGACAACATGGCTTGGATTTTCATATGTATGCTGACGATACGCAGCTCTACACAACATTCAAGATCCCCGACACATCTGTTGCCATATCTCAGCTGGAAACATGCATTGCTGACATCAACGGTTGGATGACAGCAAACAAACTTCAATTAAATGGTGACAAAACTGAAGTTCTGTTCACGGGATCAGAGGCGCTAAAACAACAAAGATCAACGTTGGGGATGCCCAAGTGACCCCTAGTACATGTGTCAGAAATATTGGGGTCATGTTCGATGCTGGACTTACAATGGATCAACAAGTCAGTGCCATCTGTAGATCTTCTGGTCTGCAAATCCGAAATGTGGGTAAAATCATAAAATTTCTTACGCCAGGAGCTGCCGAACAAATCATCCATTCATTTATTAAGTTTAGACTGGATGGTTGTAATTCGCTGCTGTTCGGAACTAACAAGTGTCAACTACGTAGACTGCAGTGCATTCAGAACACGACTGCTCGTTTAATCACACGAACAAGGAAACACGAGCACGTAACACCAGTCCTGAAAGCTCTCCATTGGCTTCCCATCCAACAAAGAATTACGTTTAAAATTCTCCTGATCACCTTCAAGGCACTCCACGGACTTGCACCGAAATACATTTCCGAGCTTCTTGTTGAATATCAGCCCACACGCTCCTTCCGATTGAATTCTGCTGGTCTGCCCACAGTACCAACCACACGCCTCAAGTCTTTCGGAGACCGTGCATTCTCCAAAGCGGCCCCTGTACGTTGGAACAATCTCCCACAGTCAGTCAGACAGTGTGCCACTATTGCGTCGTTTAAGACGGCGCTGAAGACACACCTTTTTTTAAATCGCTTTCACTACCTAAATTAGTGACATATAATTGTGAACTTTTTTGTAAAGCGCTTTGGACAGAACTAAGGACTTAATACAGCGCTATATAAGAGCTTATTATTATTATTATTATTATCATAAATCGTATGGTGTAATGGTTTACAAGTTTGTAACACAACATACAATGCCTGATAATGGTACGTATTCTGAGTCAGCCAAACTCTGCGAAGACGTAGGCACCTCACTTGTAGTAGGTGGAAGGGATGGGTCGAGTCTCTTCGACTTCCTAACTTCCACTGTAGGAGTTGCCGCTGCAGATGTCTTGCTCTATATGCAAACATTTACATTTTACACATTAATAATAAATCACTTCTACATTAAATATTGATATGTAACAGAAAGCTTACATGTAATATTAAAATAAATATATACAATTACTTGAAGAAAAGTCAAACTCAAGACAAATATGTTATCGTACGCTACTTACATTTTTAGCTTTGCGCGCTCCCTGAGCTCTTAGCTTATGGTCTGGGAGGTATCTTGCGCAGACATGATATGCCCGGTTCTGAGCGGAACGATGGGCCAAGAAGTGGGGGTCTTGTGCTATCTTTCTATATCGGTAACGGTGCGAGATCTTAGCACAATACATTTGCGTGTCGTGGCTTGCCATGATAATGCCTCTTTGGTTGACAGGATATTCTAAAAAATGTAGAACGCAATATTAATTATTCTGTATTTTGTTTTTGTGAAACGCTTAAATGCTTTTGAAAATAATTCAATGAGATGAGCAGATCACGTGAGATAACGGATACAGTAGTATGCAAGCGATATGCGTTGCAGGATCACACCCATAGCTGCATATCCAGCGTTACTGCCGTGAGTGAGTAAGCCCATTGACCATAATTCTTCAAATTACCTTTTAATATCACCCAACTGCATTATATTGTTTTGTTACCTGTCTTGTTCTTCAAACTTATATTAATAGCTACTATTTAAACGGAAATTATTCTTAGAAATGTTGATTTTTATCATTAATCAGCAAGTGCCCAGCGTCAGTATGGTTTGTTTGTAATAATGTGTTCTTCTAAATTGTATGTGAAATGTTTTCTTCTATATGAAGAGCAACATGTACTTGACACATCTACACTAAAAAATTATGATGTCAGTGTCAACTACAGCCGGTAAATATACATTTGGTCAAATTGGCGTGTCCAGCGTCATCAAGTTGCTTAGACATTAGGATATCATATATTAACTTTCCCGCAGATCAACGTATCAAATTATCGTTCATTGGTTTGTTAGAACACAGCTGTTAAGTATACCAACGCTATAAGTGGTGTTACCTTTATTAATTTACCATATTAGCCTTATTCTATTACACCATTTCATATGAAAAACGTACATATAGAATCACAACTCATCAAATATTTATTGTAGGAAACAAAAAAATACCCACCAGCATAGAGGCGACCGCCACGGATGCACTGATCACTGTAGTTCCTACATATCAAAGTAGAATGCGCTCTCGGCAGTCTCTCTCGGTAATCCCACAGATGACGATGGACACGCAGTGACGCTGGACACGCTCCAATATCGGTTTTATCCTCATTTGACCAAGAAATATTGTGAATATTGCTATTGCCATTGTTGTAATTATAGCATGGTGGTTGCTGGTACTTACGAAAAAATAAAAAACGGCGTACGTTTCTTATTGTTTTGAAGATAGCCTTTTCTGTCTATGACGCTGGACACGCAGCTAGAACGCCACTCCATATTTGTTTACTTGAACGTGTTATATTTTCGTCGAATTTAGGTTTAGACCCATATTTTTTGTATATCATTTACTTAACATGTAGGAAAAGAATACAATACCCTCCCTCCCTCCCTCCCTCCCTCCCTCCCTCCCTCCTTCCCTCCCTCCCTCCCTCCCTCCGGAGCGGTATATGTCAGCCTGGATTCGTATATTATATCATCGATTGTTATACTTGTTTGATTATGTTTGTATGTATAATGTATACGATTCCAAAAATAAACTCTATCTATCTATCTATTATCGTAATAATATGTGTGTGTTTTTGCTATTTCTTTTGGCAGAACGAACTATTTATATATTATCGTAATAATGTGTGTGTGTGTGTGTGTGTGTGTGTGTGTGTGTGTGTGTGTGTGTGTGTGTGTGTGTGTGTGTGTGTGTGTGTGTATGTCTGAGTGTTTGTTATTTATTGTGGCAGAACGAACTACAGAATATATTCAATACTTAACGGATCGTTCAAATGAGCAGCGCGGTCGAGAACTACCGAGGTTCCTCAAGTATTCAATATGCGAATCATTGATTGTGGAGATCTTGGAGAAATATCATACACCTCTTATCGACACCCTACAGAAGGTCAGCCAGCTGGTTGGGGAAACATTTCTAAAACTTGCAACGAAACACTTTGAACATCTGCCACACATTAGCAGAAAAATCAAGGTTTGTAGCTTTCTGCTTATTTGTGTGGTATAAAAACACATTTTGCATATGTGTGTGGTATAAAAACACTTTCTTGATTAATCGAATACTTTACGTATGCATTCAGTTTGGGTAATTAATCATTATGTCAAACTCAAACGTGAGTAATTGTGTCTTATATGCATTGTTTACACTAGAACAAATGCCCATCTTCTGGTCGGCGCTAAATACGCTCAGACGCAACAGACGGATTCCCAGAGTATTCTAAATGACATCCGTTATGATGTAAATTTGAGAAATGTATTTTGTTAACGAAACAACAACGCCAACTGATCGGCGCTCCTCTGAACAGTCGCAGAAAAGATACATTCAATTATGAACAAACGATTTACATCAGTCTAACGTACGGTACGAACCATAAAACCAACAGGAAACCTTAACGGACGGTGAGTTTGGAAATAAAGGCGTTACTTTTCTTACGTATGGTGGTAAATGATTCCCTTGAAGTTCGGCGTCCGAGATTCAAACCGTCCAGGAGGAAAAGGCGAAAGAGAAACAAGAGGCATCTTTTTGGGTCTGTGCATGTAAAATTGTTAATACAAACTAACCATTAGCAACTACAATCAAGAATATTATGCCACCAGTTTACTAGAGTAACCGTGTTGAAACACATAATTTCAATAGCACGGACAGCGTCATTGTGATAGATAGCCTGAAGTCACCAATGCCTACTCTTCCCAGTTCGCCAGTAGCCAAACTGAGAATATTACTCTAATCTAGTCGAAACTGTCTTGGCGCTGTAACTACTAAAGATTACTGAACATTCTTCAGGATAGTTCGTTTTTAAATCAGAATCTTTCATTTTTCATATGTTTAATTTACCTGGTAGAGGCTTTAGTCAACGTATCACGTCGCCTTCATCAGTACCGATATATTGGATATCAAAAATGAAAGTTTCTGATTTTTTAACTACTAAAGATGTGACGTCCGCACGGTGCAGTGTAGGACATTATACCAGTTGGTACAAGTGTAACTCGGAATCGAAGGGAACACGAGAAACCCACACATGAGCCGGCATATTGATGTACATGTCGAAGAAACAGGAGCATTCGACGCGTCACTGCAGCGTCAAGGTCAAAGAAGCTCCAGCCGCTTATTGGTGAAACATTAAAGGCGTGTCTCAACATGTAATTTTTTGGGAACTGTGGCATTTTGTAAAGCGAAATGTCTTGTGCATTTTAAAATATGTAGCTCCAGAAGACATCGTTGTGTTAAAGTAACAAGCAAAATGTCCATCCTTGGGATGTTACTACAACCCGCTAAAAGACGCTTCACCACCGTATCGCTTCAAAAAACCGTTATGTCTCGCTAGAGGAAGCACTTCCATGTGTCTACATATGTTTGTATAAGCAACAAAGAAAGTATGCGTTTTGTTGAAATAATCTCCAAAGGTAGGTCGGTGAAATACACGTGTGAAATTAATAAAAATTATTTATGGGATATTAATGTCAGGTACCCGTTTTAAAACTGTAAGTACTTCACTCAGACTCTATGCAGACAATTTGCATACATTTTTGTTCAGGTATGTTTCCTAGTGCGTACGGTTGGGCTTTTTGATCACAGCAATAGGTGGTATCTGTGTGCCGCGAAATGTCTTTTGTCTAAATTCGTATGTTAACAAAATAACTTATCTAACAAGTTGTATGCATGCCATAACGAAAGCGTGAAAACATTATGCTAAGCAGGAACCGGTTGAACCATATATGTCTGATGTAGCTCCATCCGAACAATTGGTATTTTGGCTAGTAATTATACTAATCGTAATGTTGTATACACAGGGCCTCGTCGACAGACTACGTGTCGAGGCAGACAACGCGTGTCAGGAAGCTCTGCGAAAACTGCTCAAGATGGAGAGGAAGCCTTTCACACAGGACGATACCTACCTCTCCCGTCTAGGTACATTCACACCTTGTATTTCATCTCAATCGCGCGTACTTGGTACAATGACGAATCACACGTAACTATCATATCAATGCAGTATCTTGTCTTGTCTTGTATGCTGGCCAACACTCCCGTGGAGTCAGACAATCAGGGTTGGGGTTGGGTGCGCATGCTATTTAGTCGTGCATTAAAGCTTTTTTGAATGTCTGTGATTCGGTTATTCTATGATGTTAACTATTGCATCTAGTCTGGAATTGCAATCTTTGTCTAGCCTCCATTTCGTATTTTGTTCAGTTAGTGAACGTTTTCATACGTTAAATAATAGAGTTGTATTGTTTAGCCTACTGATGTACTTATCCTGTCGGACACAAACGTAGGACACTTAGTGTCAAAGACATTACATATTAGTATATCACATTGCGAGGTCACCTCTTACGCTGTGTAAAAAACTGAAACAGGCAAACAGGTTGAAGCTACATAACAATTTATATTTGAATCATCAGTGTTCTTCTACATTAGAATAACTCAGCTATATATTAATGCGCTAACCTTCAATCACTGTAACAAGTCTATTCGCCTCTGCCTAAGTTAATTTGCTTCGTTTGATGGCCGACCTCTGATCTACCATTTGACGATGTATTTTAGAAAAATCAGCAATAGTTATTGCGAGTGTTTGTACTTATGTGCTGTTGCTATGGTCCACTTGTGTAGACGGCCTTTCTGAGAGGACCTGGACAAATAGAGTATTACTCAACTCACCAGAAAGCGCCACAGAAATTGTAGAATATCGATGCCAGTGGTTTGATACTACATGGGTGGATATAAAACAGTTATTACTTTACACATAAATCATCTGGCATCAAATTTTTTAAGTGCGCATTATCTTTCTTGCTACAACAAGAGAAGACATTTAAAAGGCAGAACATTCTTTTTGGACAAAGCAATTCGCCATATGGTAAAACTGATCGCGAGCACAGTCTTAGGGAGAATGCCGAGGAGATGTTCCAAATGACGCGGGCATACATCAATGTAAGTTTTAACTAATGTATTATAATGTCTTTTACTAATAGTCTGTCTCAGAGTGACACTGTTGCTGCACGTTTATAGTATATATATATTACAAAGCCTATCCGGCTGAGGTCTCTCTGTTTTCTAGTGGTATGCGTACGACATGATCCCCGTGGGTCTGTGGATTAGTCTAAATGATATTGTTACTGCACAAATAGATGTTGTTTTCAACATTGTCCAGCCACTCTGTTTAAACTTTAACATACAATGATTCACGTAATGCCATGCCAGTGTTACACAACTATTACGTATATTCGTTTATTTGATCGTTTTAAAGCACACCAATGCAAATAATCTCAAATATTAAGGCGTCATTTGTTCCCAGTGTCCATAGATGGATCCTTGAAAGTTTGGCGCTCGATATGCAAAGCATCCAAGGGGAAAGTTAACATACCCACACACACGCAAGCACGCACTCACGCATACACACGTAATCAGTTTAATTTGTTTGAATATATCGTTTTGAATTATAGGTTTGCAACTGCCGTCTCGTTGACTATGTCCCTTTGACCATATCGTACGACATGATAGACGAACTGTCGTCGAAGATTCGAAATGAAGTCATCCCCTTGGGTGTAGATGCTGCCATATTGGATGCACTGAAGGAGAACTACGACGTTGCTCACAAACGGAACCAACTACGTAAGAAACTGTGTCGACTGCAGCAGGCGTCGGCAGAACTCGCCATGTTTCAGCAGTAACACTGCTACTGCACAACATAGGTCACACACAGCTAGATAGAGAATTGATCTACTGCTTGAAATCACACTCAGAATAACATGCTTCCGTATCACCTACAAATAGACAATTTCGTGCGGGTCCTTAACATGTAAAGTTTTACTGTGTAGTTGTTTATGATACAGTTGTCAGACATAAGGATGGCGTGAGAATTACCGTGCAGTCATTCAAATCCGTATATACCAAAGCAGCTCTGGCTGCAAGGAAGTGATCTTTGGCTCGATGTTCTTGTCGGAATCCACTGATCCTACGTGTCATTGTAACTAATTTATGTATATGTGTAAGTCAGATACGTTTCAGTTTTTGTACACTGTGTCCACATACATCGTCCATTAACTAGACGCGCCAAGTAAGAGGTGAACGCATCAGATCGCAAATTCCCCCAAATTAATAACATTATACATACATACATTCAAAGTGTTACTACTATTACTAATACTACTACTAGTACTACTACTACTACTACTGCTACTGCTACTACTACTATTACTACTACTACTGCTACTGCTACTACTACTATTACTACTACTACTACTACTACTACTACTACTACTACTACTACTACTACTACTACAACTACTACTACCACTAACTACTTCTACTACTATAACGACTTCTACTATTTCTACTACTACTTCTACCTCTAACTATTACTACAACTACTAATACTATTGCTACAACTACTACCACCAACTACTACTACTACTACTACTACTACCACTAACTACTACTAATACCACTAACTACTACTACTGCTATTGCTGTTACTACTACTACTACTACTATTACTACTATTACTACTACTACTACTACCACCACCACCACCACTACTACTACTACTACCACTACTACGGCTACTACAACAACAACTACTTGTAGTAATAATAATTATCATATAATATTAATACTAACGTTACTTAGAATTTGTCTCCCTTTAAAAGCGGATCACTTTGTTGTTGATATTGTCATAAGGCATATACGAATGGTTTGCTGATAGCGTCAATTGCCTGAGGCCTGACTCCGTTCCAGATGCCATTTATACATTTCTGTGTTACGTACATGTAGGACTACTGTAATTACATTTTCGATGTAAACAATGACGGTAATTATATTGACAATAATGTACATTATCCACACCACGTATTCAGCAGGATGTGTGTTGTCCTGAACCAATACAATACGTGTGTTGGATTTTGAAAACTAATCAGACCGCCTCGAAGAACATTCTTGCGTTGTTCAAATATCGTTGGTGATGCGAAGTCAGCCGTCGTGTCAACTGCAAAAGGTGGCAGTTGTCAAAAACGCGGGATTAATTAAGTCATGTTCTCACTAATGTTATTTTTCGCATTATTAATATACATGCGTTGTGTCTCTGTGTAGCTAGACTAGAAGCATATGTACACATAATATATGAGTTACTGCGATGCATATAACGCAGGCTGCGATGCACATAACGCAGGCAGTCTAATTGCGTTTCATTTAAAACGTGTGCTGCTTGTTGCTGCTAAGCTACGTTCATTACTGTTAATGGCGGTAAAACACCCAAACAATTGAAATGCATATATTTTCACACTTGAATAAAATGCAACGAATACGTATTTAAATTTATTGACACTTATTTTGCCTGGTTAATGGATCGTTTGGAAATGTTGACATTCACTTATTCACACAACGGGTGCAAAAGGGAGGATGCGAAAGCACGCGTCCCAAGTGGTCGTTCACAATTATTGTTGACATTCATATATATTGTGGATAAAGTCCAGCCTTTACTCGAACCGAAATATACGGGTCCCTTTCGTGTTGTGCGCCTTTGGGGAAAGTGTTTTCGAATACGCTTCGAACACAAGGATGACAATGTGTCTGTTGACAGGTTACGTCCGTTTTACGAGATAGACACTAATTGTCAGACTCGTCAAGTTACCTACAAGACGGACAATTGTAAAATGACAAATGGAGGGAGAAATGGTGGTCGTTCTAGGCCCACAAGAACAGTGCGTAAACCAAACCGATTGAGGATCGGGTTGGTAAAATGATTATCAAGAACGTTACATTCGTAACTGGCGCGGGATCATCCGTAGAGACTGTAAACAGCTAGAACCAAAAGGACAGTTGTGAGTTTTGTAGCATAAGGAAACAAGAGAGAATAAAGTCTAGTTGTCAATACGTGTTGTTTCATCATCGTTATGATAATGTATCTTGCTAGTAATTAGAACACGCTAGAATACTCTTTATTGCACTAATCTAGCCTAAGTGTCTCGGTTGTGCGTTAGTTGCGGAAAGTAGGTTAGTCATTTTCCACATTTTCGTACGGAAATATGTAATTTCACGAATGGGCTATTGTGTTTAGTTTCATCAATTATTTTAATCATGCTACACAGTATTAACTTTGAGTAGATTACATTACTAAAATTATGTTTTAAATATGCAGTACATTTGAGTAGGGTGTTACTCTACCACACGTAATTCAAGTGGAAGATAGTCACTTGAAAACACCCAGATGCCTCCTTAGACTGAAGTCACTGATCAATGGCCACTATTTATTCAACTAGTTTGAAATCATAGCAACATCACTGGAAAATATCCATTGATTCATTGGCCCTGACCATATGAATGGCCAATACATTGTTTCATTGGCTGATATACATCAAGCTCTGATCAGTTTCAACCAACGTTTGAGTCGCATGCTAGAACTCAGATTTTGGGAGAACGTGACCAACGTCTAGCAGTATGGTGATTTATATATTCGGTACACATGAAATGAAATTTTCTGGAGGAAAAGAGGCATCAAAGAAGCACTCTGGATTAGAAAAACCAAGGACAGCATGAATCGAAATATAAAGCCGGTAATAACTCTCACACATCTATGACGATCTCTTGAAGAGCCAACCAGGACGCGGAACGGGGGGGGGGAACACTCCACAGTGATTACATCTGAGCAGGACTACTGTAGTCTGAGATGCAGTGGTATCGTGAAATTATTGACCAGTAACACTAATATGTCGTAACATTTTAAACATAATTAGCATCGATATAATAAACTGTGTCAATTAAGTGACCGTGCCATTACCCTTAAAGTGATGGTCCCCCCGGTGTCAGCAATTTCATACAAGGATTCCAGAGATAGTAACGTCGTGACACTTTAGCCAGATTATATTGTTGCTTAGTTCATTTGATTTACTTCTACTTGTTAAACAATGAGGCACACAATGGTTCGAGATAATCTCAGTTAATGTCAACAAATGAGATAACAACAATATCTAATTTGCTAAAGCGTTACAATGTTATCCTGATGTGATTATTTTGACAGCTTAAAAATTGCAATTCGCAACCATATGTGCTAATTAAACATGGATTCAAATTGTTGAAAATGGTATGATATTCACGTTGAGGTCAATGTCAAATTTTCTTCAAAGACAACTTTTACAATAACCACCATATTTATCAAACCAAACAGTGTGATATTAACAAATGTCTAAGGTATTGTATTCTTACTTCGTATTCCCTATTGTCTGTGATGCGCTGATGCCAGAGTTCCATTTCCATTTCTTGTAGTCTGCGTCAGTAGAATCTTTTACCCGACAGTAATTTGACCGTTGGCAACTGGAACATGCACTGTCTGTGTGTGTGTCGCACGATGACACATGCTTGTGGCATCATTAAATTATGTTACGTGGTAATGTCCGGAAATGTCATATTGGAGTGGGATAGTTGTCATTAATGATGTAGATAGGTCCGGATCAATCATGTATTAGTGGTGCACTTGTCTTCACTGAGGAAGTTAGGTCCGAGTTTTACGTCTGAGTGGTGTTAACATCTTCAGCGGTTCGTCTGTTATATTTCTATGTTGTTCAACTGAAACACTGTGACAACCTAACAGTGAATGGCTCGTGAATTCTTTTCACCGATTGGCATGTTTTACGCGTAGTATAGTAATTACTGTTTTGCAAGAAATAAGCCAGTTACGTCTAATTAATGGATCAAATACTATCTGCAGCAGAATGTGTAATCTCATATTATGTTGCGGCATTCAGTTTTCTTCACATGCATTCGTAGAAGTTTCTAGATCACATTCCGTTTTGTAGTCTATGTTACTACCTGCGGTCTGTGTCAACATGGTTTACCGTGACAACATAACTTACTATGTCTGCATAGATCAGTCTGCCTACGCGGCTTACAGTGTAAATGTGAGTTACTTTGTCAACATGACTCGCTATGTCTACATTAATTACTTAATCAATATGACTGACATGACTTACCGTGTGTAACATTACCTTGACGCTTTTCTTCAGCTTTTTTATTTCATTTTAGGAATGATTATCAGGAAACCATTTATATGTTTGAATAGCATTTATATGTTTGAACTAGAAACGGACCTACAACCGGGCCTGTTCCGGTGTCTTAGACACTGCGAACGATGTTGTTTCGTTGACACAGTTCACCAATCTACCGATTGAGGCACCACTATCTGATTTCATGATATAAGCCCCACCCACTTTCAAACAGCTGCTAAATGACATACGCGAAGTAGGCGTGACGGCACAATCACATATATCAACCAACCAACGCAACGAATTTTGACCCGTTGGGAGGCGTACGTTATTGTGACGTCACGCCGACGTACAGATATATCGGTTTCGCTGCGATCAAAGCACATCAGTTTCGCCGCGGTTTAAAAGTGGGTGGAGCTTGTAACATGAAATCAAGAAATGGTGAAGTGCGCATGTCTGAACCTATGCAAATGAGGAAAACAGCGCCGCAATCGGAAGATTATTATACTGAGTACCCGCCGCCAACATCGTTCGGAACCGTACACAACAACGAAAACGGCGTGATTGTAGGTCCATTTATCGGTGTTCTTTAAACGGTTACCGGGAAATCTAGACGACGCTAGAATAACAAAAAGTGCATCCTTTCAAATTATACCAAGATCGTCGGGACAGGACGAGCCGTGAGGGTGCTAGCGACCGTAGAATTTTATGTTTTGGACGTGTTCTGAATTGTTCATTTTTCGCTCGCTTATCTGTTTTGGTAATACCCAACAAGAATATTTTAATATAAAACTCCAAGCCATCGCTGCACTTTAGTACTCTGTGAATATTGATTGTCTCACATGTTATTATGTTACTATTTAATTACAGATTACAGTGTAGCTACTAACAGACATCACAGTATGTTTACACATGTTTGTACACCCGCTGAATGTGACCGCTAAACTCTGCCAAGTGACTCCATCAACGAAGCTTCCTTACCTCTGTGACAGTGTTACATACCTATCATTATTCATCCACCAACTTGTAGCTGTTACTTTGGGTGACCATATCTGGCTTGTGCATTTCGGCATGTCAATAATAATTTGTTTTACTTTTGCATGTGTGTATTAAATTCATAACATCAAATATTATATTAGTATACGTTCATTGCAACTACGAACAAAATCTACAACAAACATATAAAATGCCCACCAAGTAATAAACACAACTTATATGAGAACTGAACGTATTGATTAAATACCGCCATCTTGAAGCCTAGGATGGTTACCTGTGATCACATCAATTAAATTGAAATCCCTACCCCTTAATATGTGGTTGTAGCCACACATTACAACTTTCTATATGGGCCAGAAGTTCAGATGTGAGAAACAGTAATCATGGCAGCCTAGATGGTCGACTTAAGATATGTCCAAAACACCGATAACAGTATATACGACTTGACGAAATGTTTGTATGTGTGTTTTGAAACTAAAATACATGTTCTATGTGTATTATAAGTCATATATGAGACTAATTGTGATTTTCCATAGTCACCATTTTGAATCCAAGATGGACGCCATAAGCAATGTTCAAAATACTTAATAAAGTAGTCTTTGCTTTGGAGAATATTTTCATGTGTGTGTTGAATCACTTCTACCATGTTCATACCCTTTTGTGTTCTTTTTAAAGTCGAGATTTGGAAAATGTTGAAATAGTTGATATGCCAATTTCAAATTAAGATACGCCGGAAGCCGATCCTCGATATTATACACGTGAGTCTCATTCCCAAGATTTCCCGTTCCAGACTCATTTTAGTATGTAGTTTCGACCGTAATACCACTACTATTGTTACGATATTGCACACACACACACACACACACACACACACACACACACACACACACACACACACACACACACACACACACACACACACACACACACACACACATATATATATAATTATACATACACCGAGCGAGCTTCTTCATTACAACGACCAGTAATTGCTGCAACAACAACAAAAAGAAGTATTGAAGCTTTTTTGTGTTATCCTCAGTGAAATGAATATACGTGCGGGTCTACCTACTGAGTACTGTAGCTATAATAGGCATATGTTTTGTAACGAGCATATGAGTGGACACACACACACGCACACATGCACACACGCACACACGCACACACGCACACACGCACACACGCACACACGCACGCACGCACACACATACACAACGTGTGCACACACACATGCACGCACACACATACATACACACACGCACGCACACACACACATACATACATACACTCGCACACACATACACAACGCAAGCACGCATGCACACGTACATACTTACACACCTACATAAATACACATACACACAAGCACACACATACATACACGCTTACGTACGTACGTACGTACATACATACATACATACATACACACACTTACACGTACAATCATACGCACACGCACACACACACACTCACATACGCACGCACACACGAACAAAATGCACGCATGCATGCACACGTACACACATACACAAACACGCACGCCCACAGATGCCCACACGCACACACATGCACACACACACACACACAAACACACACACACACACACACATACAAAACACACACACAAACACACACTCAAACGCATACACACACGCGCGCGCGCAACCATATATAATATAATAACCAATATAATAACGACTCAGCTTATTCTTCTTTAGCCCCAATTCCAAGATCCTAACTACGACACTGGTTCAGTAATATTAAACACGTTTCAAAGACTCGTATTCCACGGGGAGTGCCTGAAGATTAGAGCAAATTCACTCTCATTGTAACCTATTTGCAGATTGAGTTAAATGAATAAAAAGCAGAACAACATTATGTAATTTTTACCCAACTATGTGTTTCGTCGAAATACAATACTGTAGTTGGTCCCATGTGTTGTATGGTTTTATAAAACATATGTCAGGACGCCTCAAGATTGACTTTTTATGTGGTCGATGCGATATAATGTTCCGTAGCGTTTTAACCTGTAAACGGTCTCTCCAGGTTGTGATATAAAATACGTAGACAATAATTGTATAGCGTTCAAGACAACCAAGACCTGACGGTCATTAGACACAACACAAGTCACTTATATAGACTTCGCTTTGGCCGATATATGTTATCTTATTATTATTATTACTATTAAATATAAAACGAAATAGCCACTTATGAGTGGAAATTTGTAAGATGACACATGTCGGGAAAATATGTGTCTAGTTTCTATCGGCTGAATACGCTAGCTTATTGCCATTTCAAAATACGCTACGCTCGCATTGTTGTCGTTAATAAGTCGACGAAAACGCTGATTACTTGGAATACATTTACATGCGGCAAGCTCGGCGATAGGGCCGTATTTGTAATGTCCGTATTCATAAAACAGCACGCAAAAGCGGAATCTTCAGACGTCTTCATCTGGACGCAACCGCTGTTGTTCCTCCATTAAAATTTGCTAAGTGGACAACGCAGTGACACATTCTGACTTGACTAGCTGAGCGATCAACCACTGCGCATCCGTACGTGAGCATGTTTGACGAAGTGACAACTACAGCAAATTATAGCGGACCTATTGCAGACAACGGCACTGTTGTTGATGCTACGCTTTCGATGTACGCATTTCACCCAAACAACGCACGAACGACGTTTGTTTTTGCGAAGATCGGTGTCATCGGTTTTCTGGAAAACCTGATAGTGGTCGAAGTAGTTTTTCATCATACAAATCTTGCCAAGAAAGTTACGTCAATTTACATCATCAACCAGAGTTTGATCGACCTCGTTGTTGCTGTTTTGATCCTTCTCACGGCCTTCATAGACAGCCGCTTCTTGCCGATTGATGAAGGGAGTCTGGGCTCAGGATCTACAGCCGTGTAAAGGTGAGTCCAAATTCGCAGGTGGATGTGCGTGCTTGACAAATATGGTGGTGAAATATAAAATAATTGTAAAACACACAAGGATGTATAATAAGCAATCGTCTTTCTTTTGTGTTCTCTATAGATGGAAATCTACCCGGGCTTGCTGTTGACCAAGAAGGCGGCAAACTATACATATTAGAGAAGCGTACCAAAACGATTGTCGTGTCCAGTTTGGACGGCAGTGGGAAAGAAATCTCATCAACTGTATTGACTCTACAGAAGGCCTGGCTGTGGATCTCAACAATATGTAACATTGTGGTGCAGTTATTACAATTTGTCCTGTAACAAAGATATCATTTTCGTTTTGAGGTGGGTCACACTGTATACAATAGTGTTGTGATAGTAGTCTTGCATTGGTGTAGTGTTTGATGTGTACGTTAAAGGATAATCGACCCTCTTGCCCATGCACATCGAGTTCGTGCATTTCAATTTAGTGCGACTATCCACTAACAATACTTTACTAATCGGAATAAACAAATCTAGAAATGATATATGTAATAATATAATGTGGAACAATGAAACTAACCTTCAGCTTAATATATACTGATAGCTTTTGAAAACAAAAGTAGTCAACTTATCAGACATGTTTTATTTCAATGAATGCTCATTTCACATAATATTTTCTGTATATCAAGTGTTTGTGTAACAGCCTTGCGCCACATAGAATGCTCAGACAACACGGGCAATGCCAGGCGAGTCTACTCCAGAGGTGGCTATCCGAGAGGAGTAACAATTGCAGATGGCGTGGTTTACTACACATCAAACATGTCTACACAGGTAATGCTCTTTACTACACTTGCCTCTATTACTAATAGCATTAGAGAGAGAGGTGTATTTATTTTTCCAATATGGCACAACATGTAACACATAATAATAATACAAATACAATATACATATAACCTAACAATATGACGAAAAAGTTGTGAAAATTAAGGTTGTACAACATATGGTGTAGGAGACTCCTATTAAAACTAAAACATTGTCGCTATCATAGGAGCCACCTTGGGGTTTAGTAATTGTCTACGTTTTATAGAATTAGTTTTTGTATTCCACTACGATGAATGCCCTCCGCTGGGATTACACAGTTTGTGAATTCGACAATTACTTCAACATAGGTTTCTTGACATGTGCTTTGTTTAACATAACCACCAACTAATACTTTCAAAGCAATAACCAAACTCTTAGGAAAACGACATTGATCATTATTATATATGTGCACATTTTATTCTTGACAAATTACAACATAAGTGTGTCTTTGGAGTTTGACATGATCTAGAGTTTAGACACTACACAAATTATCATATAGCCGTTTATTTACGTTCGGGAAAGGTGCACGGCAATTTTCTATATGTAGTAGCTTATTATATTAGCATTGTCAAAAGTTATTAGCAAAAGTTTCTGAGATACATCATTTCATAGATGAGGAGTATCCCAAAGAGACATGTCTATTTTGATTTATGTTCTGAGTTTCAATATGTGCATGGCATGTAACATGTATATCTTCAATCTAGGACAATGATGGAGCCGACTTACGTTGTCCACGAATTTATGTTTATACATTTTTAAAGAAGAACAAGTATATTAGCTGGGGTGAAGTTTATATAATACGGTATACAGTTATAGATTTGTGAAAAAATAATTCACATGATACTTAAAAAACATCATATTTGTTTGAAATAACAAACATGTTGCGACAATTTCAAAGGATGTTTATTACGACATCCGATTGGTTAACACTGTATTGTATACCAACATACGCAATCAGATACAACTATTCACTTGCCTAAATCGTTGATATTGACAACTATTTGAAAACTGTTTCAGATTATAATGTTATCAACACATACATAATTGAGGTAGACCATACTATATTTGGTGACGATAGGGTTACTGAAAATGTATTAAAGTGGCGAACGGATTATTGACATTAGACAGGGAAACATCTAATGATACAGTGATGTATTAATTTATGAATCTCTCTGTGTAGTTACTCACTGCAAACCTGTGTGTAATGTGTCCACTATCAAAGGTTGAAAACAAAATAATTATTGTATTATTTATGGTATTATATTAGTTTGTTTTCTTCCAGAGTGTCTGCAGTCCATCTGGAAAGCGAAAGTTAAACCGTTGTCAACATGGGGACTACACCACAGCCTCTTTCAGGGACATAGCAATACTACAAGGCGGTGACCGGCACAACCACTGCACTGCATCGGGTATAAGGCAGTAAATGGTATAATAGGTCCACTTGGTTGTTATACATCTTCATTATACAAATATTTGAATGTTTTCTTGTTCATATATAGAAGTTATGCATCATGCATCAACTGTAACGACAGGAAGTAAAAGAACAAGAGTTTTAACATTATTTCTAGAAAAATAAATGTAGAACATCATACCGCTTAACACACAGAGTTACAACTATATACAATTAACACATTGTTGTTTTACAGACTGATCCGTCAAACATTTGTAACATAATTTGTGGAACGCACTGGTGTAGTGGCTCTCGACCGAGAGAACCCTGGTTTGAATCCTGTGCTCTGGTGTCGAACCTTGGGCAAGTTCATCTACTCTACGTTGCTCCACTTCACTCAGCTGTATGAATGAATACCTGGCTATAGACAGTGGAGGACATTTGTATACGAATTATCTTAATTGCTGCGTGGCTGGTTGCTTCCCAGAGAAGTCGAGATGATTTTCGATTGAACAGGTCTGCCAGGGAGTAAGGTGTAAATCGCTTTGAGCAGTCCTGAAGGCTGGATGATACTGCGCTATATAACAACTTACATTTTGTACGTTAAATTGCTTTCATTGTTTTCACTCAAACAGTGTCCCGGTCGTCAATGAGTCTCCCCATTAAATAAGTCATTACAACAAAGGTTACTGCATTCTTTGCATTTGCATTGTGGCGTACGTGACAAGTGAGATGTCTTGCACTAGCAGCGTAAATTCCTGCAGCCAGTGGTAGTGCAGCCACAGGAGATCAGGTCAAGATACGATTGGGGTACAGGTGGCAGTAACAATAATATTGTCACTAGCTTGCCGTCCTGAAAGTACGTTAAATATGTCCGATATGATAATTCAACCCTCCCACTATGTACATTTTCTAGGCCTTCATATTGATAATAAAGTTAATTGGCATGAACATATAAATGTACGCAGAAAAAATTGCAAGTGCTTTATAGGCTATAAATAAAATGAATCGCTTTCTACCTGTAGCATCCCTAAAGACAATTTACTATGCATTAGTATATCTATATTTGACATACGGAATAATACTTTAGGGATCTACACATAAAAGCCATATAATAAAATTTGTCATTATGCAGAAATAGAAATTGCCAAATTTATGTATAATTATCCCCACAACAACTTACCAGTGTCATTGTCTAATATTCTTACATTAACTCGTGATGTTCACAACCATGACACAAGGAAACTTAGACATATTCTTCCAATCAGCAGTTCTACTTTACGATCATCAAATAGTCTATTATGTAATAGCCCGGTTGTATGGAAGAAAATTTCGCTTGATATTCAAAATAAATCTAATATTACCAGTCTTCCTTAAAATCACGTGTCTTAAAACGGTATGGCTATGGAAATACTACGCCATATTATATGTGCTTGTTATTGTTTTTTTTTAATATTATTAATCTTACCCGGTTTTAAGTAAAAACATTATACTACATACTAAGTTTGTATTACCGGATATGTTCATCTGGAATCAAATCATTCTTATCGTATATATGTGAAAGAAGAAAAACAATCTTTGCACAATAATTTTTGTTCATTTCTTATCAACCGACCACGTCACAATGTTTACTTATACTTATGGTAGTGTATTAATTGTCCGTTTATAGTTATTGATTGCACAACACTCAGTCTACCATTATCTGTGGTTGGCAGGGAGCAGTTACGTAGCTTCTTTTCCTTTATTAAATCATTGTATACGCATATAAACAGGTTCCAGCCTTGGCTCCGCTGCCTACCAGTAATTGTACATATTGCGTATTATTCGTTATTAATTTATGTTATGTATTATTCAATTCCGAAATAAAGCATTTATTCATTCATTCATTCCCATAAATTCTTAACCGGGTAGTTTTGGAGAATGTGTTCATGTATGTGCTGAAGCACTTATGTTATGGTCTTGCACGTAAGTTCTTTTTAAACTCGAGATATGCAAAATGTGAATAAAAATGACTGCTGTGTCCGCCATTTTTTTCCATTTTGAAACTCATAAAGTGGCGGGACAAGGTGTCAGACACCAAAATCGGATTCAGCACCCTCAACTTACGTTAAACAGGTGGACTGCCCACTTTCTCAAAAAATACTTCTATAACCTTATGGAAGCATATTTCTGAGATTTCCGACCAGATTAATACTGTATTACACCAACAATAAAATGTGTCAAACATGACGTTACTTATATTTTCTAAAAATCTGCGTCACAAAGATGAAGCCTTCATTGTCTTCATCGTCCTCCTGATAATCATCATAATCATTTATCCTCCTCATTATCACCCTTTTCAACACCATTGCTGACATAATCATCATCATCAACACCAACACCGTCATCATCATCACAATCATCATCATCATCATCACCATCATAACCACATCATCACCAACACCAACACCGTCATCATCATCACAATCATCATCATCATCATCATAACCACATCATCACCAACACCCATTCTTTTTACGAGATGGCCCCTTAATTTAATAAACTTTTTTTCGGGAAGACCACATGAGTTTATTAGATGACCCCGCAATGCGTTGATATGATTATATAATTCATTTTAAAATTAACTCTTAATGACTCTTTTTAAAATTATTCTTTAAATTATGTTTGATATAATCCCTTACTTTTAGTCATATTTTAAACCATTTGTGTTCTCGTTATCGTTTAGATGAACCTTGTAGTTGATTGAGATCACTTTTAAGTTCATGTTTTGAGATTACCCCTTAATTGTTTCAGCTGAACCTTTTTTTTACTATTTTGAGATTACCCTTTAGTTTCTAATAATGTTATAGTATCACTCATTAACATTGCATTTGGAAATTTCCCTACCTTGTTTGAGGTGACCCCTTAATTGGATACTCTGTCTGGCCGTTATAAGGGTAATACGAGCATGATTATGGTTAGGGGGATAAGTCATTGTCGTCGTCCTGATCATCGTAATAGTTATAGCCGTCATCATCATCGTCATCGTCAAACTCTGCAGCAGTCAGGTAACCAACATTGGTGCGGACTACTAGCATGAAGAGGGGAAGGCTATATTTAGTTGTCTTGTAGGTGGCATCCAGAAGTGCAGTGTCGAGAAGCCTTTTCTGCCCTGCACATTTTTTTTAACTGAATTGACTCACGTACATGGAATGGCAGCACATAATTATTCATGCTCTCTCCGATTTGTTCCTGGGGCAAGGAATTCAACACACCAACGACAAAAGATGATTAGGCGGAATAGCTTGGCATTGTCTAAGGGAATATTGATGCACTAGAAAAATGGTTCGAATGGTCGGGCACGTCTTTCCCATAGGAAAGGCTAAAATTCCGGGTTTTCGTGATCAGTGACACACGGAAATGACAGTGTTACATTTTATCTATGTTGGATATATTACATTAGTATTATTCTACTGTGATAATAGAAATGTAGTATATCTATATAGTCTATGCATTCACGCACACACCACACACACACAACACACAAACACTTAACACACACAAAACACTCACAAACCACTCACACAACGCACTCACACACACATACAACACACACACACACACACACACACACACACACACACACACACACACACACACACACACACACACACACACACACACACACACACAGAGCACACACACACACACACACACACACACACAGAGCACATACAACACACAAACAACACATATACACACACACAAAAACACACACAACACACTCACACAACGCACACTCACACAACGCACACTCACATACACAACACACTCAGACACACAACACACACTAGGGATATGGTCCCGATGGTCGGGCTGTTAGCATTCCCCCTAGGAAAGGCTAAAAGCCCGAGTTTTCGTGAACAGTGACACACCGGAATGACGGTTATATTTTCACCGATGTTGGACAATTTAACAATACTACATTACTATATGGCCATACAGTAGGGTACTAATGTAATATTGTAAAATTTTTGTTTATAGTATATAAATACATTATAACGCATTCTATGTATGCACTAGGAAAGGCTGAAAGCCCGATTTTTCGTGACCAGTGACACAAGGGAATGGCAAGTACGAACGGGACAATCGTTGTCCATACATGTGTATGTTGTCAACTTTTGACCATCAAAATGACGGAGTTTTTTTTCGAGAATGGACTTCACTCCTCGATCGAGAAGGCCCGGCCGACTGTTTCGCAACTGGGTGCATGACACGCACGCATGCACACACGCACGCACGGATCGGAGTATCGGTGCATTACCAAGACGAGCTGCCTGGCCCCCGACTCCACTTTCTGGGGGCGCCGTCGGTGACTTCGTCAAGCGCAATCGCCGCGCACCTGCGCACATATCGCTGGAGAGCTAGACGGCGACCCGTCGAACTGGCCGTCACCCGCACTAGCACTGCGGCCGTCATCTACACCGATTCTCCCCGACGGGACACGGTACAAAGTAACTCAAACGTGGGTGCCACCGCCGACGGCAAGTGATGTGGAAGCCGTCGCCACACAGACTTGAACATTTTAGAAAATATGTGAACATTTTATAGGGAACTATCCTTACCTCGATCGTCATTACATGTTTGCATTTTTCAGATATTTGAACAATTGATGATTATTAACTGCCCAATATTATGTTTTATTTCAGCATTACTATTGAAAGCTGTATATTGTATGTTGCATGTGTGTTAAATTATCGCTTATGATTTCGGGACGAAATTTTTAAATGCTGGGGGTTAGTGTAGATGTTTAATAAGATAACACACATAGGGTAGCTAGTTCACTAATTACGGAATATTTCCAGGGCACCCAAAGCAACTCTATATGCAAATCACTATAGCTGGGGTGGAGGGTTTGTTTACTTGTTAGGCCATCCGATTTTGAGGAGGCGTGGGCCCTGTACATAGAGGCAATTAGGCAATATGTTAACCGTATAAATAAGGGGGATTTGGGGGTGATTGGGGCGTTTTTACTGGGGGACACTATCGACAGAGGATTGTTCCTGTCGAACCACGGCCTCAGAGCGCCCTGCAAGCAGGGTCTCGCAGTATCTACACTGTTTCGGTGAGTAATTCGGTTGCTTTACAACGCCGCCGTTGGTCTTATCGTTTCAACACTTACCATATAAATCTATGTTATATTGGGAGTAATTCGGTTGCTTTACGAGCCGCCGCCGGTCGGATTAATTATCCGGCACACACACTGTAGGGTAGCGTTCTGGGGTTCACAATAGTTATACTATATATGTAGATTGGTTGTACTTGTAGCCTATTTCTTTCTATAATAAACTGTTGAAACGTATATATGTATTTTAATTATTATGACTGAGTGAGTGAGCGTGTGTTTGTATGCTTCCCTGCCGACCGCTCGCCGCAAACGCTACAAATATACCTTGTTTAGTCGATTACTTACTGACACTGACATGCCAGCAGCCGCCGACGCCATTTTCGCTGCTCGCACAACGGCGGAGGTCAACAAGATAGCAAGGATTTTCCAGGCCAATGAAAACAAGTGGAATCATCAAGCTGCGGATCTCCAATAGGAGATCTTCCAGTGGAAATTCGACCACGCCCCGTCCTTCGCGAGAAGAATTGACACATCGGAAGGAAGGAATGTCATCAGTCATACGTCTGACAACTATTGGGGCACCGGACACGACGGACACGGAAGGAACATGTACGGGAAACTACTGACGCAATTCCGTGCCTGTGTCCAGGGCGAAGGCAGGATGGGCAAGCTTTCGCGAAAATACTCAACCAATCAATCGACACAACCGTCGACGAGGGACAGCATTGACGAGAACAATATAGCTACGGACGGTGAGCAATCAGAGTTCGAAACAGAGACAACACCTTCGCCAAGCAGTACTACGCCCCTGACAACAAAGCCACCACGCAAACAGCCAAGGAAGAAGGTACCGAGACAACCGTGTTCTCCAGAGCTTCCACCTCCCTCCAAGTCTCATTCTTTCCTACTTGACTTCAGATAACGGGTGGATCGCACCATAAGTCATAGACTAACCCCTACTCTTACACAGCGATTTTCTACTGTGCCCTCCATACATAGAAGCAAGAAATCCAGCTGGTAGTTACTGATAATCACAAAACGTGTCGTTATTGTTGGGTGACTCGAACGTTTCTAAGATTACAGAATCGAAGGAACGAGACCTCCAAGTGGACAGCTACAGTGGAACCAAAACAAGACCTAAACAGTTATAGACATATTTCTAACCTCAGCTTTATTTCCAAAATAATAGAAAATGTTGTAACAAATCGTATACGGTCTCACATTAGCACAAATCTCTTAAACTAATGTGTCATAATCAGCATATAGACAGTTTCATTCAACAGAGACTGCCCTCTTAAAGGTTCATAATGACATTAACGTGAAAATTAATAATGGTAAAGTGACTGCACTTACCTTACTAGATCTCTCTGCTGCTTTTGACACGATTGATAACAACATTCTCAATGAACGCTAATTAAAGTGATACGGCATATCTGGCCAGCTCTAAGCTGGTTTCCTTCATATCTAACTGATAGATACCAAACTTTAAAGATTGGGAACTGCTTTTTAGCTGCACTGCTAATTTTATTTGGTGTTCCCCAGGGTTCTGTTCTTGGGCTTTTGCTTGTTATTCTTTATACCACGCCACTTAGCTCTGTTATACAAAGACATAACTTGGATCATCATATTTATGCTGATGATACTCAGATGTACATTTCGTTGGCTACCCCGGATACAAATCGCTCCATTAGCCAACTTAGTGATTGCCTTCAAGATATTTTCTACTAGATGACTGACAGCAAGTTGAAATTAAATGCAAATAAAACTGAATTGATCATTGTTGGTTCTCCAATGCAGCGTAGTAAACTTAATGGTTTATCCCTATTTTGAATAGTATTTTGAACTGTCCAATAAGCAACCATCTTACTTTGAACTGTACAGTAAGCAACCATCTTACTTTGAACTGTCCAGTAAGCAACCATCTTATTTTGAACTGTCCAGTAAGCAACCATCTTATTTTGAACTGTCCAGTAAACAACCATCTTATTTTGAACTGTCCAGTAAGCAACCATCTTATTTTGAACTGTCCAGTAAGCATCCATCTTATTTTGAACTGTCCAGTAAGCAACCATCTTATTTTGAACTGTCCAGTAAGCAACCATCTTATTTTGAACTGTCCAGTAAGCAACCATCTTATTTTGAACTGTCCAGTAAGCAACCATCTTATTTTGAGCTGTCCAGTAAGCAACCATCTTATTTTGAGCTGTCCAGTAAGCAACCATCTTATTTTTAACTGTCCAGTAAGCAACCATCTTATTTTTAACTGTCCAGTAAGCAACCATCTTATTTTTAACTGTCCAGTAAGCAACCGTCTTATTTTAAACTGTCCAGTAAGCAACCATCTTATTTTGAACTGTCCAGTAAGCAACCATCTTACTTGAACTGTCCAGTAAGCAACCATCTTATTTTGAACTGTCCAGTAAGCAACCATCTTACTTTGAACTGTCCCGTAAGCAGCCATCTTATTTTGAACTGTCCAGTAAGCAACCATCTTATTTTGAACTGTCCAGTAAGCAACCATCTTATTTTGAACTGTCCAGTAAGCAACCATCTTATTTTGAACTGTCCAGTAAGCAACCATCTTATTTTGAACTGTCCAGTAAGTAACCATCTTATTTTGAACTGTCCAGTAAGCAACCATCTTATTTTGAGCTGTCCAGTAAGCAACCATCTTATTTTGAACTGTCCAGTAAGCAACCATCTTATTTTGAACTGTCCAGTAAGCAGCCATCTTATTTTGAACTGTCCAGTAAGCAACCATCTTATTTATATTCACTGTAAGAAAACCTATCCAGCTTCGATCATCTAATTATGACCTACATTGTTTTAGAGTCAACACTACTATTGGAACTAGGGCATTTTCTGTTGCTGCACCAACTCTTTGGAATACGCTCCCTCTTAGTGTTAGATCAGTTGAAAATATTACAAAATTCCGTTGTCATTTAAAAACTTATCTTTATAACCTTGCTTATCCACCATAGCTCCTTAGCGCCTTGACCCATCTGTTGACAACTGGAATACTGCTTATGGATTTTTAGATTGATCAATCCTGTTGTTTTGATGCGCCACTGAGCTTGGTTTCCAAGGATTTAGGCGAAATAGAAGTTATCTTATTATTATTATAATAATTATTATTAAAATTAGGAATCTCGAACAGATGATGATGCATCCCGCAGAGACAGACGGCACGCATCCAGAGAGTGTGATCCTATCGGTGGGAATCAACGACAGAGCGAACATACCAAGTGTGACGACCATCCCTAATTTGCGAAGGATGGCGGCTGGAGCACGCAAGTGTTTTCCTCACTCAATTAACACCAAACCCGAAATAAACTCTATGGACGTAGAAAGTCTGTACATCAATATTGACAATATTTCAGGGACTGAAGCAGTAAGACAGGCTTTTTTTACGAAACCCGGATTGTGACCGCCCAGACGCAGAGATTTAAAACTACTTAAAATTTATTTAGAAAACAGCGACATTTTATTCGTATCAAACTGGTTCCTTCAAATTGATTTGCTCCTAACTACGCCAATCTTTGTATGGCGAAGTGAGAGAAACAAGCGCTAAGGAAATGCAACAAATTACCATTAATCTATTTACGATATTTGGACGATATCTTCGGAAAGTGGGCACATGGGAATTATGAATTCCTAGTTTTTTTTACATACTAAATAGCCATAAAAATTGCGTAAAATTAACGTCAGTTACGAGTAAACACTCAATAGATTTCTTGGATACTACGGTCTTTAAAGGCGAACGTTTTAATTCGACGGGACATCTTGACAGCAAGGTTTACGTTAAACCAACAGATACATATCAAGTACTGTACAAATACTCGTTTCATCCGAAACCTACCTTGTCTGGTATCATCTAGTCGTAACTATTACGATTTCACAGGATTTGCAACAATAAATCAGACTTTGAGGAGGCCGTACAAACACGTTTTCACAGCCTGAGGCAAAGGAATTATACTTCGCGTTTTTAAGGCACATTAATAGCACTGCCCTAGCGGACATTAAACATCAGGACAAGAAAGAACAAGCCGTGAAATGCCAGGTGAAAAGTGTCTAGCCTGTACGGTATTTGTAGATTTCATACATATTAACAACACAAGGAGGCCACCACAGGGCAAGGTCAACAATTGCGGTGCGTCCAGTGTGGTGTACCTAATTACCTGTAACGCCTGCCCTGCAAGATACGTGGGTGAGACTAGCAATCAACTCCGAACACATATAAATAATCACAGATCGGACATACAACATCACAACGACACATAAGTGGCCATGCATTTTAACGGAGCTAGTCATTCATTACCCGATTTGCGAATCACAATCTTGGAATCAGGGCCATTTTCTGACGTCTCCTCATTGAAAACCATTTACAGACGAAATTGTGAATGAAAATGGATTACAAGACTTAAAACTACGCTGTCAGGGGGATTGAATGTTAAAGAGGCTCTTTTGACATTATTCCTTTTGTGAATCGCTTCTCCCACCAGGGATGGACAATTGCTAAACTGGCTAAAGCCATCTATGAACTGCTTCAAACCGCGTATCCAGAAATATACACGCCGAGGTTTATAACCGCTTTCTCAAAGAACACGAATCTGAAAGATATGCTGGTGGCCACCAGACTACAATGAACAATGGACTTCTACAGAACAATGTCCCTAATGATTAGGACACTGTGAGACGTCGTAGTGTTAGTGCAATTGTGTAGTTGTTGGGGGGCACATGTTTCCGTCTACTATGATATAGGATAGATATATTCCATGCATAATTTCGTTTTTACAGGTTTACCATCCAAACTAATTACTGAATGCCCATGTATTAATTATTAATAACAACGACACGTGTTTGTGGAGGTGTGGGGTGGTCAGCAGTAGCGGCACTGTGGGCAGCAACACAACTTCGCATTCCCCTGTTTATTTTTTTATTTCTGCGCATACCTTTTTTTTTTTTTAAATATAGCATCGTCCCAATCGGATTCAGATGAACACCATCGTGTCGTAAAAACTCCTTTCGTCTTGTATCGAATCCTCTGTGATTGCATATATATATGTTATCGAAACTGATCGCCAACCGATTCAGTTCATCGTTCAGTACGAATCTTACACGGTTAAAGTCTTCCCGCCTCCGGTCAGAACTCCTCATCACTCCATCGAGGCTATATTTGGCGGAGATAGATCGTTGAAATTGGTGGTGTATCAAAGTTCATAAGCAAGTGGAATTACTGATTGATAAGTATTATTCTTGCCTTAATATCATTCATAAAGTAGCAGTAAACATATATTGAGTAGCAGTTGTGCTTAAAGTTAGTTAGATAAAGTATTTTAGGACACTTTAGTCTAGTGAGTGATAATAGGGTACGTTAGCTTACGGCTACGATAAGTTTGTAAACAAGATTTAACAAACCTCGTTATGTGGTAGAATATATAGGTGATAAAGTAACAACCATAAACTACCTACATAAGATAATATATGTGTAAGTCAGTACCTGCTAGACATTTTGATATGGTAGCTTTGTTGTTAAAATTAAGCATTTGCGATAATCGGGCGAATTAAGTTTATGTAGCTAGTGTCTCTCTTATTCGCTAGGGCGCTGTATAACCTAAATAAATAAGGCAGTCTAGCGTACGGAATCTTACGTAAAGTGTAACATTTGTGCACAGAAAACAGTCTTCTTAAAGACTACATAGACAGTGAATAGTGTAAACACAGTTGACAAAACAATTTTAAATAGCTAATTAGATTATTATTATTAAATAAATTCTGATATGGCGCCTTGCAAGCGGCAAGTCAAGGCAAAGAGACACTTGGTGTGCGACGACTGCCACAGTTGGGTAGATTTTGCCTTATCCGGCTGTACGAAGTCATGGACAGAAACCAAGGAAGAGGGATTCACCTTTCAGTGCGTGGGGTGTTGGA
The DNA here is from genome assembly GCA_020002185.1 of Paraescarpia echinospica. Lineage (NCBI taxonomy): Eukaryota > Metazoa > Annelida > Polychaeta > Sabellida > Siboglinidae > Paraescarpia > Paraescarpia echinospica. The sequence continues at coordinate 105,177 of JAHLWY010000236.1, forward strand.
AGGTGAAATGTCTGGAGAAAGAGGTAGCTAGGTTGGTAGATATTGTGAAGGGGATGGAGATGAGAATCAGCAAGGAGACAGATGGAATGGAGAGAGACGACAGGGATAAAGTTGGGAATACTGTGAAACTGAAGGAGCAGAGTAGTGGCAACAAGACCGAGGAAAGGAGACTGAGAGGAGGGAAGGTGATCGGAGGGGAAGAAAGTGGAGGATCGACGGCAGGAAATGTGACAGGTGTGAAGGTGGCAGGAGAGAAAGACCGTAGAGAAAGAGGTAGGAGGGAAAAAGAGACGGGAGAGGAGAGAAGGAAATGCAATGGGAGGAAAGATGACGGGAAGAAAGGAAGTGAGAGTACATGTGACAGAAGAGAAGTCGGGAGGGACGATGACAGGAAGAAAGGTGACAAGAGAAACAGCGTCAGGAAAGAATGGAACGGACGAGATTGTGACGGGAGAGCAGAAGACAGGGGAACAAGATTACAACCAGACAGATGCAAACCGTAGAAAGAGCTACACTGAGGCAGTGATTGAGGGGGCAATGAGGAAAGAGAGGGTGTTTATGGGCGATTCGATTATGAGAAAGACAGATAAGACTCTAAGCGAGGGGGAGGACGTCGTTGTTTGTCTACCGGGGGCTAGGATAGAACATGTAACTGAAAGGGTAGAGAAGGTACTGGGGCATGGCAAGGGAGGGTCTATACTAGTACATGTAGGGACAAATAACGCAGAGAGGGAGGGAACAACTGGGATAGTTCAGAAGTACAGACAGTTAGTGAAGAAGTTAAAGAAGACAAGAGTAGAACAGATTATCCTCTCAGGAATTTTGCCAGTAATGGGAGGAAGGGGGCCGACATATAGAAACTGCAAGAGGATGGCGATCAACGCACTAGTTGAGCAGATGTGTAAAGAAGAGGGGGTGGGATTCGTAGATTTATGGGGATACTTTGTTGGGAGGGAAGATATGTACATGAGAGATGGCCTACATCTAAGTGGAAAGGGGGCAGCAGTTTTCTCAGAGAACTTGCTGCAATCTGTTGACAGTGGGACAGGCTGCATCTATTTAAACTAGATTCGCAGGGGGGATTCACAGAGAAGCCTGAAACTGGAGGCATAGATAAAGACAGCAGAAATAAATCGGCAAAGAACAGCCTGGAAAACTGTTCTGAATCAGGATATAAATGCATTTGTTTAAATGCAAGGAGCATAGTAAACAAAAGAAGTGAACTAAACATTATGGTAGAAGATATTGACCCTCACATAATAGGTATAACCGAATCGTGGGCCACCACTGATATATCAGATGCCGAATTGGGACTAACAGGATATGTAATGTTTAGGAAAGATAGAATAGGAAGAAAGGGAGGTGGAGTTATTTTATATATTAAAGAATCTATCCAGGCTTATGAAATAAAATTAGAAAGAGAAGCAGATTGCGAAGAAGCTGTTTGGTGTAACATAGTTACAGGAAACTCAACGTTAACAGTTGGGTTAGTTTATCGAAGTCCAAACATAAGCATAGAAGAGAATGAAAAAATACAAAACGCTATAAGGGAAGTAAGCAAACGGAACTGTATTATTATGGGGGACTTTAACCATGGGCATATACAATGGAAATCTCTACAGAGTATGGGGAGTGAGGACCACAAGTTTTTAGTTTTAGTACAAGATAGTTTCCTTTCTCAACATGTGCTAGAACCAACCAGGGGAGAGAATGTGTTAGACTTAGTTTTGTCCTCACAGAAAGAATTAGTTGACAATGTCAAGATATGTGAGCCACTGGGGAGTAGTGATCACAACCAGATACATTTTACCATCAAAGTAAAATCAGAAAGGAATAGTAAAAAGCAGTATAGGAGAAATTTCCACAAAGGAAGGTATAAGGACATGAGGAAATATTTAGCAAAGATAGACTGGAATAACACACTGAAGAATAAGACAGCAACCGAATGCTGGAATATCTTAAATAGTGAAATTAAGTGCATAGTCGATAAATTTGTACCTTTCAAAAAACAAGGGAAACGGTCTAAAAAGAAACACTTATCGAAAGAAGCCATTAGAAAAATTAAGTATAAACAAATGATGTGGAAGTCATATAGATGTACTGGAAATGATGAAGACTACAACATTTATAAAGAAGCACTTAATCAAGCTACAGCTGAAATTAGAAATTCAAAGAGAAGCTATGAAAAAAAATTAGCTAGTAATATAAAACATGACAGTAAGAGTTTTTATGCGTATATTCGAAGCAAACAGAAAGTTCAGGATAAGGTCGGTCCTCTAGAAGATAGTGCTGGAAATACAATATCAGAGGGATTCTTAATGGCAGAAGACCTGAATGAGTATTTTAGTTCAGTGTTTACCAGGGAAGATATTAGTTCACTGCCAGTACCAGAGGCTAAGTTCAAGGGGGCAGATTCAGACTATTTAGGACAGTTAGTTGTAACCTCGGAAATGGTAGCTAAGAAAATAAGGGCTATGAAGGATAATAAATCACCTGGAGTGGACGGGATTCCGCCCAAACTACTATTGGAAATTGTAGAACAAATTAGCGTACCGCTTGCAACAGTTTTAAATTTGTCATTAGAAGAGGGAGTGGTTCCTTTAGAATGGAAAGAGGCAAACATTATACCGTTATTTAAAAAAGGTTCGAGAAACAAGTCAGAGAACTATAGACCAGTGAGTTTAACATCAGTGATTTGCAAATTATTAGAAAGACTAATTAAAGATCACATGGTGGATTTTCTTGTTAAACATAACTTGATAAACCCATCTCAACATGGGTTTTTAAAAGCGAGGTCATGCTTAACAAATATGTTATGTTTTTTGGAAGACATCACTAGGTGGGTAGATGAGGGATCACCAGTAGATATCATCTATTTAGATTTTCAAAAAGCTTTCGACAAAGTACCACATCAAAGATTACTCCTTAAGCTAAAGGCCCATGGCATAGGAAATGGTATAATAAACTGGATAGAAAAATGGCTGAATGACAGAAGACAACGTGTAGTAGTTGATGGGGAGGCTTCAAACTGGAAATCGGTATTGAGTGGGGTACCACAGGGATCAGTACTAGGACCTATATTATTCTTAATATATATCAACGATTTGGACGATGATATAACAAGCAAGGTGTTAAAATTTGCGGATGATACAAAAGTGTTTAGAAGGATTAAAAGTGATGGAGACAGACAGCATTTACAAGATGATCTTGATAGGTTGATCAAATGGTCTGAAAAGTGGCAAATGCTGTTCAATTTTGGGAAATGTAAATGCCTCCACACAGGTCATGGGAATGAAGAGGTAAAATATAAAATGGGGGGTACTGTTCTAAGTACTACTGTAAAAGAAAAGGACTTGGGGTTAACCATTAGTGCTGATATGAAGGTTTCAGAGCAGTGCGGAATTGCAGCGTCAAAGGGAAATCAAATCCTTGGATTAATTAGGCGAAATATAGCGTATAAGAAAAAAGAATTAATAGTACCGCTGTACAAAACAATAGTGAGGCCTCATTTAGAATATTGTATACAAGCATGGAGGCCATATCGCAAGAAGGACATAGATATGCTAGAAAGAGTACAGAGGAGAGCGACTAAAATGATACCAAATCTGAGGGATCTTAGTTACGAAATACGCCTAAAAGAATGTGGTTTAACAACATTAGAGACCAGGAGATTGAGAGGAGATCACATAGAAGTGTTTAAAATATTGAATGGTTATGAAAATATTGATAGAAACATTTTTTTCTCAGTTAAGAAAAATAGAAGGACCAGAGGACATGAAGCTACATTAGTAAAGGAGCAGTGTAGATTAGATATAAGAAAGTTCTCATTCTCACAAAGGACTGTAAATGAATGGAACAGATTATCTCCTGATTGTGTTGGTGCTAGTAGCGTGAATATGTTTTAAAATAAAATCGACACACACCTTAAAAAGGCGGGATACATGTAGATAAAAAGTATTGGACTCTCGATAAGCCAAAAGGCTTCCTTGTCCACCTGCCACCCAGAGTAATTTTCTGGATGGCAATCTTGTTAAATCTTGTTAAATCACTCCCACCGCTATCACTTGCTTGACACCAGGTATCTGCCCAAGAGGTCGCGCCGCGTACATGATCTTTACTGCTAGCCATATGGGGTCTTTTTCGGGTCGCTTAGATCATTAGTTCCAATATCTAGAAAGTCGATCAATGGTGCCACCCGGCGGACAAATGGCAGTTGCCGGTGTCGAGCTTACGTTTATCCGGGCGTTAAATAATATCCAGGTGACGTTTCTGCGCGTGCGCGTATCTAGGGGAATATATTTAGCACCAGCTACGACATTCGCGCTTTCATTTATCCGGGCGTTATGTATGTTTATATATGTCTCTATATATATACATCAATTAAAAAATTGCTTCCCACAGACATAAACAATTATCTGTCGTAAAACAGGTTCCTCTCCACGCACACCTCACGTGACTTACTCTTATACTTGGTCACAAATCTGAAACAGCAAATTATAATTATGTACTCTAACTATATAACGCTCGTGTTACGACAACAAACGAAACATATTTAACTACTTGGTATTATTTATCACTTCCTGATCGACTGGTGCCAAATATTATGCCTTACACATGCACATAAACATCACCCGGATACAATTTAACGCCCGCATTAATGTAAGCGCGATACCGGTACACGCCGGACACCCGCATACCGCCATTGCCCCGCACCTCGATTCCTTCGACCTGATCTCCTAGATCGAGGTCCTCCCGGTTGATCTCATCGGCCACACGCCGAACAAAACTGTGCCCCAGGATGAGCAATGTCTTCATTCTACAATGTATATCATGAACACCATTCACCACGTATCTAGTTCATTCAGACACCCCACAACCCGTAAAAAAATACGTATTCATATATTTTATTTAATAGGACAGAGGAGGGTAATCCATGATTGTTATCCTCAGTCTTTACCATTAATATACCTTCTGTTTCCGTTTTAAATGGAGGTTATCTATCTATTTTACATTAATTAATATACTATTCTTGAGACTATGATTAATAAGTTGTAGATTCACATTCCGCCAAATTGCGTTTAATAACCCGAAATTATTATTATTTTTTTTTTTTTTCTCCAGCAAAACGTTAACAAATCATTCATATTATTATATTGGCCATATAACGGACTTCGACTGGTTTAACGGCAAAGCTCTTTGATGCTCAGTGCGGTCGTGATATTTCCACATTCAAAACACAAATTTTGCGAATTGACAACGAGGCATTTCGAGATTTTTTTTCCAATGTGAAGTAGCCTACATCACAAAAGCTCTGATGATACCCAATGGTGCGATTCGGATTTAGTGTTATCTAATCCGTGCGGTGGCGCCTCCGTAATAATCGCAGTACGACTGAATACCAGGACGTTAAACATTATTTTCAGACACTTTCTATTTGGTTAATATAATTCGTAATTCATCGTGACAAATATTTGTAAATTTACTGTAACTCAGTGAAGAAAACAAGTTAAAACAGCATGGAGCGAGCAGCCTTAGTCTGTCTAAGCCTGCCCATTTTTAGTTTTACCGGTAGTTTACTATGCAAAGCCAAAGTAGGCCTATCTCAATCTGTATTGCTGTAACTATTTTCATAATATTGAATTAGATGCTGGGAACTGCTTAAATAAACTGATGTTCACAATAACGTAGAAACTACGTCTAACTACAGTAATGACGAGGATATCTTAGTTCAAGATTGCCGGCTTATGTAAGGGAGCTGGTCGACAATACAATTTTGGCAAAAACATTTTAATCTGAAGGTCCCATTCTAGATCTACGTTAATGTGGGTGCATCACTGAAGCCAATCGCGGCTTTTAACGTGACATTTGGGGTGTGCACAGCGTAAATGTATAAGAAATAAGTATTTTTAAATACTTTACACAGCACTGTTAAACCACGTGGAAACCACGTGCTAGCCGTTGAATGAAACTCTCTGCCTCCCAACTGCAGACGAAAATGCGTTGGGTGTGGGCAGGTTAAAATGGCGTCTATGTGAGCATTCTATTCGATGACGGTCTTTACAAAGAATGAGCGTCTATATTGGTCAGTCTTGGAAGGGGATACTTTGAAGCAGCGGTTGTTGTTGTTGGTTTGCCTTTGTATAATGTTGTTAGTTACGCATCCCTCGTAGGTGATTGGTTTTATCCTATGTTTGTTTCTGTTGGCTAGTGTGATGAAGACGTCCGCCTGTAATGGTGATACAAGGCCTTGTGCTATGTTTTAAAATATTGTTAGCCTCAGTTGCCTGCGTCATTCTTCCAAAGGTGGGAGATTGAGAATGTAATTCAGAATAATTGTAATAACATAATATTAATATGATATCAATTTCGTTGCATTGCAAAAACACTTACTATTAAATATTAGTAATACAATTACCCAAGCAATATCTACACATTGCGTATCTTTTGGACGTTTTTAACACTTTTGGTTATTGACGGGGTCAATATACAATTAGTTTTCGTCTTGTCTGATTATAAGAACACGTGACCTACAAAAATGACTTCATTGACGTGCTGGTCGAGTTTAGTCAAAATCTAATAGTTCTATGTCTCGCAATATGTCAATATTTACGAATGCTGGCAAGCATTAATCCGCCAAAGGGTCAAACGGGCAAATTGCTGCCAAATATCCTTCTGCTTATTCAAATCATCTAGAAATCCACCATTTTACAGTTAACACCTTCTACAATCACACCTGAAAATATGTCTACTCAAATGCATTTATGTCATAATATGTGAATTTTGTATTACAAAAAAATTCTCGAAAAGACCTTTGCACTTTTTGATGTAACGAAACAGGAAGTATAACTGTAGCATGAGCCTTAACGCCCGTTATTGCGACTCCTATTACATCAGTTGCGCTACCTGCAGCACTTGTAAAACACTAAATTTACGATAGGGGCCATTGAGGGAGAGTAATAAACGGTGGCGCCACCATATGTAGCCTGGGCGTTTCTGTGAAAATGAATTGACCCCATAGATATAAATATAACACGCTAGTTGAACAAGATCGCTACGCGCTATCAGTTGACACATGATACAGTGACGGCTGCATGGGCCAGTGACAGCCATGCTGCTGTACGGCAGTAAGTCACTGCAGTCCCAATGCCTATACAGCACAGCACCAAGTTTTCATAATAACATATCATGGTAACTATTAACTGACTTCAGTTAGTCAGTGTTGTTAATGTACATTGGGTTCAGAGAGTTGCCTCACTAATAGGCCAGTGTCTGTGACATCTCAATAGGCGTGTAATTGGTACAGAGTCACTCACTGTCTGAGGGATGAGTCTTTAGATTACCCAGTAGTAGTGGAGAGTGAGTGCAAACTGCTTCATTTGTTGGTTGTACTTTCTATTCCTTGTCGATCCTCACTGTCTGAGGGATGAGTCTTTAGATTACCCAGTAGTAGTGGAGAGTGAATGCAAACTGCTTCATTAGTTGTTTGTACTTTCTATTCCTTGTCGATCCTCACTGTCTGAGGGATGAGTCTTTAGATTACCCAGTAGTAGTGGAGAGTGAGTGCAAACTGCTTCATTTGTTGGTTGTACTTTCTATTCCTTGTCGATCCTCACTGTCTGAGGGATGAGTCTTTAGATTACCCAGTAGTAGTGGAGAGTGAGTGCAAACTGCTTCATTTTTTGGTTTTACTTTCTACTCCTTGTCGATCCTCGGCTGTTGGATTGTTGGTTGCGAAAGATGTGTTGGGCCATCCCATCAAAGTTACTTCGTAGCAGTGCCAGCTCATCTTCTTCAAGTAGCTTCTGTTCTCCAATGGATTTGAGAAGGTCTGTCATATTGTTTATATTCTGCTGCTTTCGCCTAACCTTCTGAGTCAAGGTCTTTATTTTCCTCTTTAATGTTGCCGTTTTCTGAACCATCTTTGAAGATAATGGCTGGTCTCGCGAGATGTAACTGTGTTCTATATTTAATCTCCTCGCTACTTTGGTTGGACTTGGAACATCCTAATTTTCCACAGCAGTACTCATGTGACTACTGTCTCCAGATGCTTCAGTAGGGTGTTTTATAGCCTTTCTGGGTTGGCGTACACTTAGGTTGTAGGTGGAAAGGGAAATTGAATGGAGGGAACTGCCGAATCATGGAGGCTTCTTCCGATCTTGTTAGGACGAACCACAAAACAGTTCACTTCAAAATTATCAATACAGAGAAAGCTGTTCGTTGTTGGTGTCCAGTCTCTTTTCTCCTGATTGCTTCAACCCACGCAGCTCGGCATTCTCGCCTTTTCTTTTCGTATGGGAATCTGCAGAGGGAAGTATCTATTATCAGTAATTATTAGTCATTATATATTATCCCATTAAGTTTTTTGATTAATACAAAACGTGTCGACCATGCTAGGACTCTGCACAATAATATTATTAAATAACGTTTTGGTAACTTAAGTTATATATTGTCAATTTGCACATGATTGTGATGTTTTTAAAACTGTTAATTTTCTAAATTAATAACAATGAGGCATGTTTGTGCAGACTATTGCCTAAGCTATATTGTACAAATGAGGATTCTCACACGTGGAAAGAGATGCCAGATCCTGTCTTCTGTCGGTTGGTACAGTTGTAAGCTACACGGGAAATAACCATTTGCTGTTTCACAATAACTATTGTAACCAGCAAGCCTACAAATGTTGTTGAGAGTTAAAAACAGAAACATGTGAGCCACTCAACTGTTCACCGTTTAGGATCATCTAACTGGGATATTGACCTCAGGTGAATCTCATTTCCACGTCACAACCATTCCCCAAATGAATAAGCTGGAGGCTACAGCCTACCCCATTAATTAATCATCAGTCACTTTGTCAAGGAAGCACGATGACAAATCTCCAGACCACTACCCTCAAACAACCAAAATCGCAAAGCTGGTGGCTACTGGCCCATCCCATTGATTAGTTATGATATATATTATCTAGGGAGCACTGTAACACATATCCAAGTTAAAATGTCCTCATGCCTGACATTTATTACATGTTATATACATTGTCAAACAATTCTATGCTGTACGTCATGCCAGTGGATGCAACAGTTCCTGCCGTACAGTTGGATGGCAGCCAGCGGTCCACGACAGCGTCACTGCAGCGAGCCAGCTTATCGCTCTAGTCTATAGGGGAATGATTAATGATGTAATTCTATGATTGACCCATAGTTATGCACGACAAACGGTGGCGCCACCCGACGGAGTTTCGTAGATCAATGCCGCTCGGTGTCTAACCTCGTAGGTATTTCCAGGAAATCATTACTCATATGACAATACACACAAGTAAATATACATAATCATTCAGTTCTCATTAAGTGGCTCTAGTTTGTCACCCACAAGATGCACATAAATATAGAGTCTTCGATTTGTTCAGTTGAGTTAACGTGATTTATGAAATATGAATTGCGTAACGTTAATATAAACAGAGATAAATGGTGGCGCCGCAGACGTACGTAGATCGATTGGACGTTAATCGAAGGTGCAGCAATGGGCAAACACAAGGGTCGAAACAGTAATGGTGTAAATGGAGCCGTGGCTACGAGTGAAGCTACAAATACACAACCCGGCTTCCCCGAAGAGCCAAGTGCAGCGTTGCCTAGCGGAGACCTGGTAAGAACTATCTAACAAAAACGTCGTCGTTGGTCAGAGCCAGCAATAGTACTACTTTGTGGTGTCTTAATAATAATACTGTACTTGAAAGTACTCAACGTATTTCACGGAATGGTCGAGTGGAAAATGTTAAGACTATAATCTACAAACGAGGATGAAGATAAAGTTAAATATGCGCAAGTGATAGATGAAGGGGAAAGTCAGACGGGGTTCTTAAAAAAACCTGAAGAACGGATTTCCCGAAAATTAGACTCAGTAGCGCCAGACTAGTAACCACGTGATCGCTGCCCGAAGCCGTGCTTCGGGCAGCGATCACGTGGTTATATCATTCGAGTATACGAGTAGCGACTTATCCGTTAGTCGTAAACTACGAGCTGGCTGGTGTTTCGTCACGAGGTCACTCGTGCGTGTGGGTACTGAGCACCTTTGTTGTTGACCTTTAAGCGGCGTCGATATGTCCCTAGAGGCAAGAGCAGTCTAGATCACGTAACGCCGATGTTTGCGTGTTCAAGCGTGTCATGGGTTTTAGGCGAGCAGCGCAGTTATGCATATCAAATCAAATAACATATCTAAAATGGAATCGATGGTGCTATAAATAAACAGTTTAAATTTTCTGAAAATGCCCACGTCGATAGTCTCCGAGTAACCTCTGTTAATCAGGCTAACTCCGCAAAGTAGTGCCACCGTTTATCGCTCATGCCCAATTATGTTTTATCAGAGTTGTACATGTATCACATTGGAAAGGATATATAGGAATACTTAAAGGTTCGGTGTAGGTACAACTACGTTACAGCAGTTAATGCAAATTACCAAAACACGTGTCATATAAGACAACACAATAAACAGTATATATATATATATATATATATATACATATATATGTATATGTATATATATAATTGTCACACATACAAGCACGCACTCTCTCTCTCTCTCTCTCTCTCTCTCTCTCTCTCTCTCACGCACACACACACACACACACACACACACACGCATTATGATGATAATATATAGATATAATTTATTTTTGGAATCGTATAAATCATACATACAAACATAATCAAACATGTATAACAATCAATGATATAATGTACGATTTCAGGCTGAGAGCGGAGCCAATTAAGGCTGTAACCAGCTGGATTAACTGATAATAATATAAAATAAGTATACCTACTTATTAAGTGAACTGTTCGCAGTCAACCCTACAAATAGTTGTGTAAACAATATAATAATAATTTCACGTGTAGCAAGTTCATAAACTTTCTATAACAGAGCAGGTATATAAAATGGAACAACAATAATATGAAATTGTACATGTTCAATTAAATTGTACAGCAAACATTTGGTAACAAAATTATACATATACATCCGGAATGTAATGTTGACAGACTCTCCGTTCATGATAAAATGCAACTACATACATAATAGTTCTTAAATGTTACAAGAAAATATTATCTATAGGGATAAAATGGAAATGCAAATATGCGCGATTAAGAAACGAAGGTAGTTGGAACCAGACTAAGATGGGTAGGACGCATACAAGGAATGAGGGAGGAGATTGACAAGGAGATCGTGGAAACATGAGGTTGATAGACGTAGAAGAATAAGTCCTGGTGTCTAAAGAGACCTCGAAAGACAGCGGTGAAAAGGGGTGAGTAGGAGGGAAGGAAGGAGGTCGCGACATACGGAGATGTCTACTCGAAAAGCGGGACTAATTGAATGATATGACCCCCCTTAAGTGATCAAGGAAGACAAGAATGAATACTATGCCATAGTCAAACTCAAATGACAATATAGATTTTACAATTATAGTTTTGAAGTTCTAATCATTAATTCCTGTTGAAAAATACATTATAATTATAGTTATCTAGTTAACAAGCAAAGCATTCATATCAATGGTAGATGGTCTATATACTAACGGAATTAAATGACGTATGGTGTACGTTGTAATTACATCTTGTTCATTCTTGCTGCAGGCGAAGAGAATGGAAGAACCACAACATTTGCCCTGTCTGTCAGAAGCCTTCGAAGAAAACGTCCGTCCGTTCATCGATCTCATTGACAAACTAAGGATGCTCGGACTTGATAAGGACATTTCTCTGCCAGAAGTTGCCGTCATCGGTGACCAGAGCGCAGGCAAGAGCTCCGTGCTAGAAGCCATCTCCGGCGTACAGCTGCCACGAGGCTCCGGTAAAGTTACAATCCACTCTTTTGACGAGTACAAAGTGTCAGGATAATGGTACTGCACCTAATGTTGCGTTGACACATTACGTAAGCTCTTTAGATAAGCAATTAACTTAATAATTACGTAGCTATGAACAATACTTTTATTGTAGAGAGGATGCGTGGCGTGGTGAACAATCGCACGTCTGAAATCTGTCTCAAGTTAAGTCGCTAAAGGTTTTGTGTGTGAACACGGCTTTTGTTGAGTACAAAGTGTTAGGATAATGGTTCTGTTCACAAATGCGCAAATGTGCGCCACCTTTGCTGGTCGTTTGCTGGCAATACAATTTTTTCTCAAATCGATAACTGGTCATTAACTTGTGTTCCCTGTCCAATTTTTTTCCCAGTCTGCCTTTCTATCTCCAGCCGCTCACTCTACCTTGGATGGCATATGTTATTTTGTCAGGCCAGCAGCTATTGCTACCTGACCGTACGATCTTAGTGTTTGCCTTCTTATTGCGTATAGGTTATTGTTATGTAGATCGATGTTTTGACTGATTATATTGCAGACTTCCTCATTTGTTCAGTAAATGTGATGCGCAAGATGTCACGGTAGCGTATCGTCTCATCTCTTTTAATGTTATTTCAACCTTTGCTGTTACCTTCAATATCTGGCACTGATGCAACCACGGAGAATAATAATTCGCTAATGTGACCAAGTCGTTCAAATCCAGGTATTGTGACCCGCTGTCCTTTGGCATTGCAACTGAAGTCGAACGATTCGCCAGGCCAGTGGAACGGGGTCATCAAGTATGAAGCCCAAGATGGACCAGTGGAGAAATCCATCAAAGGACCGACAGAAGTTGACCGTGAGGTTCGCGATGGTAGGTTGAATATATATTATCTGTGCCCGCATGGTAGGTGCGTTAACCTCAAGGTAGCAACTAACAACGGTTAGCACAAAATATGCATGCAGCCGCATTTATGCTACAAAAAATGCAGTATCGTTTGTATGGGATAAACATGACGGCAACCGATAGACATCGCCGTAGTTATCTTCAGCTGTAAGTTAAAAACGATCGATTAATTAAATCTAATCTTTCTCGACCACACTAACACTTTATAAAACTACAATGATAATAAGAGTATAGTTTCATATTTGTTTCGTTTTAAAATTGTTGACGGGTTAGGTAGCATCCTGTTCTGGGCCAACACAGGAGTGATTGAACTGATGTTGTGTATTTACAGATAACAACCAGCAGCTCCACGAGAGAACACGTAGTGATATATGTGCACAGGCACAATGGACGCGTGTTTGTTCTCTCTTATCATTCACTCCACATTTTGGTCTCGTGTAGCCACAGTGTTCCATTACTCATTCCCCTGTAGACTAGTGCTATAAACTGGCTGGCTCTAATAACGCTGCCGTAAACCGCTTCCTGTCACTACACTGCCCGGCGGGAACTTAACGTTACTTATATTCACACTAGTTCCAAAGATACAGCAATTTGAATGTCGAAAATGCCATAGGTAGTTTAGAGAAAAAAACTTAAATTTAACGTTTTCACCCAGTCGGCTCATTTATATCATTTATACAACTAACACATGAATGAAACATTAGTCTTTTTTGGATCGTTTCACAATGGAAACTCATTTTCAAAAACAAATTGAAATTGGCTCCTAGTTCTAAATGAGCTTTAACGAGAAGCATCTCCCTTTGGAATGGCCATGTTTAGTTATTTGCACACACAAATATTTGGGTGATGGAACGGTCTGCGAATGCTGCATCTGGGCATATGTCAATTGTTCACAGCTTTGAATGCACTAGTTTAACTGACGTTGCTGATACAGAGTGTATGCTAGTCACGCATTATTCCTCTTAATTATTGAGTGTGCTATATATTAATGGAAGTTTGCAATTAATCCTATTTATTTAAAACTAAGGGATAGCTTAATTACTCCAACCTACCTGTATCATATGTATATATTGCTCATCTGCTATTTTCAGATATCGTGTTTAGAAGAAAACACGCTTAATTCCTGATGCACTAATCCTAAAGGATCGTGTACACAAATATTTAGACGCTACCATCGTAACCTACACACATAGGAACACATGTGGAGATTGCGTCTTCAATATAGGGACCATGATCCCTGTATTTTTTTGGCTAAATGCTGCCTGATCACAATTGTACAAGGGAACTGTGTTATCGAAAATTGTGTCAAAGCCCATCTGTTCATGAGTCCTTGGTATATTTGTGATTCAATATTGATATATCTGTCTGAACCCATTGCAATTTTGCAGCATTGAACAACTGAAATAGTTAGTAATGTAATATTGTGATGAAAACCGGATGCTGTGCTGTATAGGCACTACCCCTGCAATGGCGTATTGCCGTGCCAATCCATTTATCTATGTGCTTGCAGCACAAGACGCCATTGCTGGAAGGAAAGTTGGTATCAGTGACACTTTGATCTCACTACAAATCACAGCGGACGGGGTCCCCGACTTGACGTTGATTGATCTCCCTGGAATCACTCGCGTCGCCGTAGAGGGACAACCGAAAGACATCGGCGATCAAGTAAGTTTACTCAACTTACTCACGATCTTACTGGTATGTCTTTAGAGTTTGTCATATTTTAGTGAGATTATGTATATTATGTAGAGCATTGTAAACATTATAGGATATGGCAGCAGGCATATTGCTACTGCTGCTGCTGCTGCAGCGGCTGCTGCTGCTTCTACTGCTACTGCTGCTGCTGCTATTACTGCTACTACTTTTACTACTACTACTAATAATAGTATAACTATATTCGACCTTGTGTATGTATGTTTGCGAGAAAGTTAATGTTTTTTTCTTAGACGACTTAAACCTCGAGCGCCAAACTGTCAGGGATTTATCTACGACCTCAGCTCAGGGGTTGGACATAAGGCCTATATTTTTCATAACACCCCATATAAATGCTCACCTTTTATGGGTTAATTCAGTTTTCCTATATGTAAAATGTAATGGGTGCGTAAAACGTCCAGCCTACCTTAACAAACGCGACGTCGGCCAGAAGCTCCCACCAGTACTTGTGTCACATGACAGTGTTCACGTGACACACCCGTAACGTCATTCTGCTAATGAAGACAGCGCGTCATTCAAGGATGAGCACAGTTGTTTTCACTGTAGAGAAAAGCCTCGCTATGTTGTGCATTATTTCTACGTTGAAACTGTATAACAAAAACACATCTGAACAACAGTGTCTTTTACCTACGTTTGCCTGTTTTTAATTAATATAATAAACATGTGATCATGTGACTGTAGATCAAGCGACTGATAGGAAAGTACATCAAGAAGGAAGAGACGATCATCCTTGCTGTTGTACCTGCCAATGTCGACATCGCTACGACAGAGGCACTGAAGATGGCGATGGAAGTCGATCCCTCTGGGGCGAGGACTCTAGGTAAAAATCATCATGTATTTAGCTAAACAAAATAATAATATATATAGCGATTTTTTGGTAAATGACAAACGCAGCAATTGTGGTTCCAATTTGTTGTCGAGTTTGGCGTTTTTGCAGTTAATATGTGCTTTTTCGCCACCAGCAAAAACTGCGTAGAAAACTGTATCTTTGCTCTACAAATTGATTTACTAAGGTCATCCACACATTTGTATTTATGTACCTGTGCTCCTGTCTTCGATAAAACAATGAAGTCAACGGTCGTCGTGTGTGTTTCTGTGTTGCTCAGGTGTCGTTACAAAGCCTGACCTGATAGACACAGGCACGGAAAAGGGGCTGGTAGACATCATCAACAACCAGACGTATCCTCTATTGAAGGGTTATTCGTGCGTGAGATGTCGAGGTCAGAAAGCGATCGACGAGGGACAGACTCTGACACAAGCCATTCAACAAGACGAAGATTTCTTCAGGAGTAAACCACATTTTCTGTAAGTTGTTATTAAATGATTGAACTACGCACTGATTACACTACTACCATAACCATAAATGCTCGCTCGCTGTCACGCACGCACGAACACACGCGCACACACACATACACACACATACATACACACACACATACATACACACACATACACACACACTAACACATACATACACATACACACACACACACACACACACACACTAACACACACACACACAAACACACATACACACATACACACACACACACACACACACTAACAAACACACACACAAACACACACACACATACACACACACACACAAACACACACACACACACACACACACACACACAGACACACACACACACAAACACACACACACACACACACACACACACACACACACACACACACACACACATCCCCCCCACACACACATACACACACACACACACAAACACACACACACACATACACACACAAATACACATATACACACACACACTAACACATACATACATACACACATACACACACACACACACACACACACGCAGACGCACGAAGACACACACACAAACTCACACGCACACACAGACACACAGACACACACACACACACACACACACACACACACACACACACAGAGACACTCTCACACACACACACAGACACACACACACACACACACACACACACCACACACACACACACACACACACACACACACACACACACACACACAATTATTGCTGTGATTGATTTGTTCACAGTGACGTCGATGATACTATCCTTGGTGTGAAGAATCTGGCTATGAAGCTCACGTACGAACTTGTCAAACAGATTAAGGTCAGCAACCTACGATTTTTAAATTGAAATTGTGGAAGCGCGGCATGGAAACAGTAGTGTGAAATACAAAACAATAATAGTAATGGGGATATACATATCGCCCTTAGTTCGCCAATAAACTGCTTGAAAGAAACATGAATACTATCGCGAAAGTCTGTCATCGCCGTATTCTTCATAACATTATTGTATTGATGAGGACGACTCAGGTAATATCAATCGTTGTTTATGAATCACTACCCGTCAGCTGAAGTTAAAAGGCATTCAGCGATACGCTTCAAATAATAAGTAATTGTTGAATTTCCTGATCATAATCTACTAAAATGTTCTCCTCTTAGCCGCCGCCCCTTTCATGCAGGATATCACATACGCAATTTATTAATTTATATTGACTTATGGAAATCCAAACACTCTTGAACATACACAAAACCAGTTAATATAACGTTGTAGATATATTTAATGGCCATGTCCAGCCGAACCACATGGTTCGCATGCATAACAAGCACCATGGGAAATTATAGTGCCTAAGCAGCGATTTGCGATTGTGAAATTGGCCGTTGCAGAGGGATAAAATGGCTTGAAACGTCGATTGCCGGTCGCTGTAAGCGGGTGGCCGCTCTAGACGTGTTGTTTATATACCATACAACAGAAGGCTGAAATGTTGTAAGCGAGCTGGCAGACTGTGGTGGTTCGTAGATTGATTCGGTTTTTTTTAATTTCACTCGGGGGCGTCAGTGGGATTTGAATATTGGCGAATTCAACATAATTGCACATTTATCGATGTTATCAGCAAGACAATAATGCAGGAATTTACGATAGGCTCAGTTTAAAAAAAACAGTGCATTTTGGGGTGGGTGGGATTCAGTTGTAGGGCATTTGGAGTTGGGTCTATTTTCAGCGTTCATAATTATGCAAACAATACTTTTTTGTACAAAATAGAGGTTAGATTTAAGTGCCAATGATTGGAGGGTGGTTGGGTCACATTCCCGTCACAAGGTTGAACAGTGTGGGAACGCTCAGTAAGAAATTGAAATTGTAGACATTCATTGAAATACACGTGACAATGGAAAATGGTATCTTTTTTGATGAAAAGCCGGACAATTCAGCTACTGATAAAACATTTAATGCATATGGAATTTGGCCGTTATTGTCGAGTGGCCGTTGGTTAGGGTGTGGACGCTCAAGAGGGAGTTACTGTTTTACAATTACACCGGTATGTTCCACAACAATGTCGTTGTATTCATATTTCCTCGCAGAGGGCGCTGCCTGGTATGCGAGAACAAATCCAAGAGAAGTTGAATGTCACAAAACGTGCCGTGGCTGACATGGCTCTAGAGGTACCTGAAGATGACGGTCAACGAAACATCTACTTCCTTCAGGTAAAACAAATTATCTATATTATATCTAAATGTGTGATATGTTGGTTCTTATGACGACGTTGCCTTTCAAGGTGTTACCTCTCCATCTACGTACAGATAACAGTCAATGTAGATAATATTTCAAGGTGTTACCTCTCCATCTACGTACAGATAACAGTCAATGTAGATAATATTTCAAGGTGTTACCTCTCCATCTACGTACAGATAACAGTCAATGTAGATAATATTTCAAGGTGTTACCTCTCCATCTACGTACAGTTAACAGTCAATGTAGATAATATTTGCCGTAATGTCAATGCGTATTTAACATGTCAGCATCATGTTGACATAGTGTCGCTTCATTACCTTAAGGACTGTGTGCCATTGGCATTGATGACGACTCCGCTTCCATCACCATGGCGTGAACTAGGCGGAACACACTTGCCCTGGTCATAATCAATCGCTTTGTATAGAATTTGCGGCTGTTGCTGGTCGGGAATGTGTCTGTAGTCGCCTCTGCAACTTATCCCAAAGGTGCCCAATGCGATTAGAGTTCGGACAAAGGGACGGCAAGTACACAGTGGTTACATCTTGGTGGTGGTGGAAGTCTAGTGTGACTATAGTAATGCGTGTGCGTGCGTTATCTTGCTACACAATGAGTCCTTGGTTAATCTTCAGTTGCACCGCGACGTAATTTTTCCGATCTTTAGATCGATTTTGTAAGAAACCGGGTCCCACACATTGGTTTATAATATGACACTTGGCTCATATCACGGGTTCCCTTTTATCATCAACATAACTTTCGCCTACACGACGCCAGACTTTCCTACGTCTGTCCATGTTATCAGTGCAAAACCTGCTTTCACCCAAGAAGAGGATCATACGGCACTGACTCTGACGCCATTTCAGGACATGCTGGGCTTTGCAGTCGTGCCATCCAGTGATGCAGCGCAGGATGGTTCAATTGGCTGAACGCCAGTTTCGAACGATTGTTTACGGAAGTCGTCGGCGCACTGTCTAAACACTTAAACAGCTCTACTGGTTCCTGCAGTCTCATTGACATATTGGAAGCTATCCACCATTTGGATTTTATTCAACTTATCTTCCCCAGCACAACCGACCAGAATTTGTTCAGTTAAGTAATAATAGCGCAGCCGCTAAGTTGGGATTCCAGTGACGTTTTAAATGTTGTTGGGAACGACAGCGAGACCACGCCTTGCAGGAAGTCAAAGTTAAAAAGCGTTTGTAATGACATCTGAGGTAGCATCAGCTGCCTACATCCCAACTTCTCACTCACTCGACGAACAAGTCAGTCTCTGCATCTTTGCCGTGATGACACAGCAGACGCTCCCATAAATTACTGGTCTTGGTAATGCATAGCACGTGCGTATCACGTGAATCGTGTGCTGCATTTTCACCTAACCCGAGGCACCACGCTTAGTTTCGCCTTGCGGCGATGTTTTTGGTGAGTTTAAAGGCAACTGCGGTATTTGGTGAGCCACAAGTGAGGGTGCAATTGGGGTTTGTGGAGAGCCTTGGCGGTGTAAATTAATAAATGGAGGCTTTTGGGGAGCCTCAACGGGATGTAAATGGAGGTTTTTGGAGTCTCACCCACCGAATATTCATAACGTTCCGATGCCAATATAATAATACTTGTTTGTTGATCAAGGACTGTTTCCAAGCGTCATAGAAACAATAAGTGTTACTGTGTCATACCAACAGCTACTTCAGAGGTACACGGATGACGTGAAGGAAGTCGTGAGCGGGGAGCACAAGCGACGGGACGGCCATCAGCTCATTCCTAGATGCCGAAAATACTACGAACAACTGGCATTAGGCATACGTAAATTAATGCCAGGTGAGAATACCAAGTGTTGTTTGTGTGTGTGTGTGTGTGTGTGTGTGTGTGTGTGTGTGTGTGTGTGTGTGTGTGTGTGTGTGTGTGTGTGTGTGTGTGTGTGTGTGTGTGTGTGTGTGTGTGTGTGTGTGTGTGTGTGTGTAGAGTACTCAATCTGTCATTCCACTCCCTCCCTCCTCCCTCCCCCCTCCCTCCCTCGCTCCCTCCCTCCCTCCCTCCCACCCGTGCTCCCTCCCTCCCACCCGTGCTCCCTCCCTCCCTCCCACCCTCCCTCCCACCCGCGCTCCCTCCCTCCCTCCCTCCTTCCCTCCCTCCCTTCCTCCCTCCCACCCACCCGCGCTCCCTCCCTCCCACCCTCCATCCGGCCCTCCCACTCTCCCTCCTGAAATGATATAGATAATGGTATAAGATGTAATACTTTTATTGTGTATAACCGTACATTCAGAACATGGCCGTGCACGCCCCATCCGTCAACCAAACATGTGCGACCCGTAAGTGCGCGAGGCCCGTAAGGGTAATGGTGGTACGAGATGCGTGTGATCTATCATTACACCTCCCACACTCCCTACCTCCCTCCTTCCCTCCCTCCCTCCCTCCCTCCTATGACAGGTGCTATTTCTTTTGGCAGAACGAACTACAAAATATATTCAATACATAACGGATCTTTCAAATGAGCAGCGCGGTCGAGAACTGCCGAGGTTCCTCAAGTATTCAATATGCGAATCACTGATTGTGGAGATCTTGGAGAAATATGATAGACCTGTTATCGACACCCTACAGAAGGTCAGCCAGCTGGTTGGGGAAACATTTATAAAACTTGCAACGAAACACTTTGAACATCTGCCACATCTTGACAGAAAAATCAAGGTTTGTAGCATTCTGCATATTTGTGTGGTATAAAAACATATTCTTGATGAATCGAATATTTGACGTATGCATTCAGTTTGGGTAATTAATCATTTTGTCAAACTCAAATGTGAGTAACTGTGTCATACGTGGAAAGTTTACACTAGAAAAAAATGCCTATCTTCTGGTCGGCGCTAAATACGACGCAACATACAGATTCCTGGAGTATTCTAAATGACGTTCGTTATGACGTAAATTTGATAAATATAGTTTGTTAACTAAAGTTATGGAACAATCGCCAACTGATCGGCGCTCCTCTAAACAGTCGCAGAAAGCATAAATTCAATTATGAACAACGATTTGCGTCAGTCTAACGTACGGTACGAACCATAAAACCAACAGGAACCCTTAACGAATGTTGAAATAAAGGCGTTACTTTTCTTACGTGTGGTGGTAGATGATTCCCTGGAAGTTCGGTGTCAGAGATTCAAACCGTCCAGGAGGAAAAGGTTAAAGGGAAACAAGAGGCATATTGTTGGGCTTGTGCATGTAAAAGTGTTAATACAAACCAACCATTAGCAACTACAACTATGTTGCCTTTTGTTTCCATTTAACAAATACACACATGCATACGAACACACGCGCGCACACACACACGCACATACACACGTTATCTCGATTACAGTTAGATACATAACAGTGACTAGTCATTTTAGTATTCGGCTGTACTGGCCCAAGTCTATCACGTGACCTCTTGCCTAGCAATAATTTCGCCAAACCATCATTAAATCTACGCCGAACATTCCGTCGAATATTTGGTGAAATTCTGGCCCCAAACCTTCTTTGTTATGACCCGAATTTAAGTCAAAGAGAGCAACACTTAATTTAACTGTAGCAGATGTCCGCCTAGTACCTTTGCGCACATAATATTAGTGTTATCAACACTGTTGTCAAGGTCAAGTTTGACAATTTAGATTGGGAAGTAGGAAAACCACGATATTATGGATCCAACTCTGATAAAAATGAAAAGTTTACTGTAAGCAAAATGTCGTCATTCCTATCTTAGATCATAATTGATTATTTCAAAGACAAATGTGTGCTCCATCCACACGCTACTTACTAGCGAAACGTCTTGTACATTTAAAAATATGCAGAAGACGTTGTTGTATTAAAGTAACTAGCAAAATGCTAAAAGACGTTTCATCACCGTCTCGCTTGAAAAACCCGTTATGTCAAGCCAGAGAAGGAATTTGCCTGTGTTTACATATGTTAGTATAAACAACGAAAAAAGAATGCGTTTTGTTGAAATAATCTCCAAAGATAGGTCGGTGAAATACACGTGTGAAAGGAGCGTGTGTTGTATGCATGTCACAATGAATGCATGGAGATGCCACAATGAATGCATGGAGATGTCACAATGAATGCATGGAGATGTCACAATGAATGCATGGAGATGTCACAATGAATGCATGGAGATGTCACAATGAATGCATGGAGATGTCACAATGAATGCATGGAGATGTCACAATGAATGCATGGAGATGCCACAATGAATGCATGGAGATGTCACAATGAATGCATGGAGATGTCACCGTTCCCAACAACGTGCATGTTGAGACACGCCTTTAATGTTTCACCAATAAGCGCCTGGCGCGTCTTTGGACATGACGCTACAAATTAATCAACTTTGGTTATTTATCGGATATTATTGTCAGGTCCCCGTTTTAAAACTAAATGCTTCACTCAGAGAATATGCAAACAATTTGCATACATTTTAATAAATAAATGGTAGAGTATCAGACTATCAATATCCTATGAAAGAGATTCATCAGGTTTCTGATGAAACGATTTTCCCTACTGCGTACGGTTAGGTTTTTAGATCACGACAGAAATAAATGGTATCCCTGTACCTTTGTTTACATTCGTATGTTAATAAAACAAATTATCCAACAAGTTGTATGCATGCCATAATGAATGCATGAAAACGTTATGCTGCACCATATATGTCTGATGTAGCTGCATCCCAACAATTTGTGTTTTTGTAATAATATTAGTCGTAATTTTTTATACACAGGGCCTCGTCGACATACTACGAGTCGAGGAAAATAACGCGTGTCAGGAAGCTCTGCGAAAACTACTAAAGATGGAGAGGAAGCCTTTCACCCAGGATGATATCTACCTCTCTCATCTAGGTACATTCACACTGTGTAGTTAATCTCAATCGCACGCATTTGGTGCAATGACGAATTGAATGTAACTATAATACTAATGCAGTAGACAATCTTCTCTTGTATTGTACACTGGCCAACACTCCTGTGAAGTCAAGCGATCAGGATCGGGGTTGGGTGTACACTTCTGTGATGTTGACTATTGCACCTGGTCGGGAATTCCAATCTTTATCTAACCCCCATTTCGGATTTTGTTCAGTTAGTGAACGTTTTCAAACATTAAATAATGGAGGTGTGGTATTATTAATGTACTCATCCTGTCGGACACAAAAGTAGAACACTTAGTATCAAAAACATTACGTATTAGTATGTCACATTGCGAGGTCACCTCTTACGCTGTGTAAAAAACTGAAACAGGCAAACATGTTGAAGCTACATAACACATTATATTTGAATCATCAGTGTTCTTCAACCTTAGAATAAAGCAGCTATGTATTAATACCCTATTGTTTTAAGTGCACATTATATTTCTTTTTAGAGCAAGAAGAGAAGACAAGTAAAAGGCAGAAAGGTGATATTGGTCAAAACAGTACGTCAAACGGATTCCTACCAGTACCAATGTATACCTTTAGTCAGTCTGTTCAAGAGCACACTCTTACGGAGAATGCCGAGGAGATGTTCCAAATGACGCGGGCATACATCAAAGTAAGTTTTAACTAATGTATTAATGTATTTTACTAATATTCTGTCTCAGAGTGACAGTGTTGCCGCAAGTTTATAGTATATGATATATTACAAAGCGAATTCGGCTGAGATATCTCTCTTTTCTATTGGTATGCCTACGACATGACACTCGTCACTCTGGGTTAGTCTAAATGATATTGCTACTGCATACATAGGTGTTGTTTTCAACATTGTCCAGCCACTCTTTTTAGACTTTCGCATACACATGATCCACGTAATGCCATGCCAGTGTTACACAACTATTACGTATATTCGTTTATTTGATCGTTTTAAAGCACACCAATGCAAAAATAATCTCGAAAAACAAAGGCGTTATTTGTTCCCAGTGTATATAGATGCATCCTTGAAAGTTTGTCGCTCGATATGCAAAGCATCCAAGGGGAAAACGTTAATATTCCCACACACAAGCATGCAAGCATACACGCTCACACACGCTCACACGCGCTCACACGCGCTCACACGCGCTCACACACGCTCACACACGCTCCCTCTTAATCAGTTTGATTTTAATTTGTTTGAATAGACCGTTTTGATTTATAGGTTTGCAACTGCCGTCTCGTTGACTATGTCCCTTTGACCATATCGTACGACATGATAGACGAACTGTCGTCGAAGATTCGAAATGAAGTCATCGCCTTGGCTGCAGATGCTGCCACGTTGGCCGCCCTGAAGGAGAACTATGAAGTTGCTCACAAACGGGACCAACTACGCAAGAAACTTAGTCGACTGCAGCAGGCGTCGGCAGAACTCGCCATGTTTCAGCAGTAACACTGCTACTGCACAACATAGGTCACACACAGCTAGATAGAGAATTGATCTACTGCTTGAAATCACACTCAGAATAACATGTATCCGTATCACCAACAAATAGACAATTTCGTGTGGGTCTTTAATATGTAAAGTTTTACTGTGTAGACAATGTAGTTGTTTATGATGTAGTTATCAAACATAAAGACGGCGTGAGAATTGCCGTGCAGGCATTCAAATCCTTATACAC
The DNA here is from genome assembly GCA_020002185.1 of Paraescarpia echinospica. Classification (NCBI taxonomy): domain Eukaryota; kingdom Metazoa; phylum Annelida; class Polychaeta; order Sabellida; family Siboglinidae; genus Paraescarpia; species Paraescarpia echinospica. The sequence continues at coordinate 129,710 of JAHLWY010000236.1, forward strand.
CGGAGTAGCTCTGGCTTCAAGGAAGTGATCTTTGTCATCAGTGTTCTTGTCGGAATCCATTGATCCTGAGTGTCATTCTAACCAGATTATGTCGATGTATAAGTCAGATACATTTCCGTCCTTGGGAACTGTATCTACATACATCGCCGGTTAACTAGACGCGCTGAATAAGAGGTGGACGCATCAGTTCGCAAATTGCCCCAAATGTATAACATTATACATACATACATACATACATACGTACATACGTGCATACGTGCATAAATGCATACGTGCATACATACATGCATACATACATGCATACATACATGCATACTTACATATGTACATGCGTGCATACATAAGTAGTAATAGAGGTGGTCCAGCGTTTATGCTGGAGTCGGAGGAGAGCAAGCCCCATGTTAAGAGATAGGGATTTGCCCCAGACTGCGAATTTTACTCCGGTTATGATTTATGCAAATGAGTTGAACGGATTTTGCTCCCGGAAGTGGAATTGACCAATCATGAGCGAGCTGGGCATTGTGGGTAAAGTGGAATTGACCAATCAGGAGCGAGCTGGGCATTGTGGGCGTGGCTAATTATGCAAATGACCTAATATGGGCATTGTGTGCGTGACTAGTTATGCAATTGACCAATCACGAGCGAGCTGGGCATTGTGTGCGTAACTAGTTATACAATTGACCAATCACGAATTTTTATCCCATGTTAAAGCATAGGCGTTATTATCGTAAAGGTGTGCGACCACATAAAATAAAATATACCAAACAGCATTTGAATATGTCACACACGAGATTGCTTGACCCGTACGCCGAGGCTTCGCCAAGGGATCGAACCCTTATTTGATTGACAATGACATGTCGAAAATGTGGTGTTATAATAAGGTGTAATTTATATAATAAAAGGGTTATAAATTCAACGGAGACCGTTTTGTCTGAAGTAATGTATACGAAATGTAGACTACATATAGGACTATGTTATATCAGGGCCTATAGCCTCGTTTTTTCGAACAGAGTGACCATTTTGGAATTATACGTTTGGTGTCTGTTACAAAACCGTACTCGAGACGTGTCTGGACATGTTTGTTTGTTTGTTGCGCACCCTGTATTACGTCATCAAACTGCTACGCGCAGTAATTTTGTACGCGAGGTGAGTTGGTTAAACAGGTAGTGATTTGGTTAGACCTTGTTTTGAACTTGCGCATTTGAATATAATCCCTCATCATGTGACGTCATGATGCAGTGACGTCATCAAACTGCTACGCGCAGTAATTTTGTACGCGAGGTGAGTTGGTCAAGCAGGTAGTTCTTTGGTTATGACCTATAACATTAGCTAACATACGACTTTTGTACTTACCCAACTTTGTCCTTATACCGATATAGTTAATACTCCTTTGTGAGAATGTGGTTGGCTCTGAAAAGAACCGTTTAAACAACTAAAACTGTTAAAACATAATTGGCAGCGTCACCTCAAGAAGAAGTGGTACCAAAAAAAACAACGAAAGGTGACAGATCTCACAGGAAACAAAGACAGTGCTGTGATATACTCCGCCAAGGGACCGAGCCGTTATTTGTTTGACTATGACATGTCGAAAATGTGGTGTTATAATAAGGCGTAATTTATATAATAAAATGGTTATAAATTCAACGGAGACCGTTGTGTCTGAAGTAAGGTATACGAAATGTAGTCTATATATAGGACTATGTTATATCAGAACCTATAGCCTCGTTTTTTCGAACAAAGCGGACATCTTGAAATTATGCGTTTGGTGTCTGTTACAAAACCGTACTCGACACGTGTCTGGACATGTTTGTTTGTTTGTTGCGAGCACGCGCATCCTGTGTGACGTCATCAAACTGCTACGCGCAGTAATTTTGTACCCGAGGTTGACTTGGTTAATCAGATAGTGCTTTGGTTAGCCATTGTTTTGAGCTTTCGTGCTTGAATATAATCCTGTCATTTGATGTTATGATCATTGTCGTTATAGCGAGTGAAAAATTACCGTGTTAACTGGTATGAACCGGTATGAACTAGTAATGACTGCTCTGCGACTGTGTGTTGGAAGAACATCTCGATATTTGGCCCGTGATAAAACATACGAGATACCAGTATTTGTTATACGAGATTTGTACATACCAACCGTCGATATCCTGTTTGTAAACTGTTTTGATGGTGTATTCCCTGTTCAAGTCTCATCTATTTAAATAAACACGCTATGCGCGATGTACAATGTCGACTCGGTGGCCTTGACACCAAAGAGCCTATATCAATACAAGACGGCGCAGTGCTCGCTATCTACATTGTTCGAGGAAAGTGAAGCGTCATGTTAGAACAGTACAGGTACATAATAACCTCCCAGATAAGATGTACCAGTATTTATATAGTTTACCGTATTAGGGGTCAAGTGTACAAATGTCCATTAGAACGTTTTTATCTTTTTTCGTACTATAGTATTTAAATTCGTGCTTCTTCGGTAAAACCTTCCAAACTTGCTTCTGTCTTAAAACAACTAACCTGGCATAGGTAACCGAAAACGAACTCATAGATTCAACAGTTATGTTAACCACTTATATATATGTGTAGTTCAGTACAGATACGTTAACCACTTATGTATGTGTAGTGCAGTACAGATACGTTAACCACTTATGTCTGTGTAGTGCAGTACAGTTATGTTAACCACTTATATCTATGTGTAGTTCAGTACAGATACGGTAACCACTTATGTCTGTGTAGTTCAGTACAGAGATGTTATTGTACTCAGACCAACTAGTTGGACAAACGAAACACTATGCTTTGACCAACACACGGCAAGAATCGAACTCAGACCAACTAGTTGCGTAAACGAAACAGAAACTTAACCGTTTACGCTGCACAAATTGAACTCAGACCAACTAGTGGTGCAAACGAAACACTACGCTTTGACCAACACACGACACGAATCGAACTCAGACCAACTAGTTGCGTAAACGAAACAGAAACTTAACCGATTACACTGCACGAATTGAACTCAGACCAACTAGTTGCGTAAACGAAACAGAAACTTAACCGATTACGCTGCACAAATTGGACTCGTGTGTCGGATAACACTTCACACGAGACTACGGATGACACATCACACGAGAGTATAAACGAGACAATGTCCGATATATATCACGAGACTACGGATGACACCTCACAAGAGACTACGAATGTAACATCACACGAGAGTACCGACGAGACAAGAGACGAGACTATGACCGAGATATGTCACGAGACTACGGATGACACATCACACGAGACTTCGGATGATACATCACACTAGAGTACCGACGAGACAAGAGAAGAGACTATGACCGAGATATGTCACGAGACTACGGATGACACGAGACTACGGATGACACATCACACGAGAGTATCGTCGAGACAAGAGACGAGACTATGACCGAGATATGTCACGAGACTACGGATGACACATCACACGAGACTACGGATGACACATCACACGAGAGTACCGACGAGACAAGAGACGAGACTATGACCGAGATATGTCACGAGACTACGGATGACACATCACACGAGACTACGGTCCTTCCTTTTTCAGGAAAATAGACGTGTTATCGCGTCAAGTCCTTCCTTTTTCAGGAAAATAGACGTGTTATCGCGTGAGATTTGCTTCAAAAGGAAGCAAAGAAAAGCAAATAGACGTGTTATCGCGTGAGATTTGCTTCAAAAGGAAGCAAAGCAAAGCAAATAGACGTGTTATCGCGTGAGATTTTCTTCAAAAGGAAGCAAAGCAAAGCAAATAGACGTGTTATCGCGTGAGATTTGCTTCAAAAGGAAGCAAAGCAAAGACACTCACTCACCCTTCGTGGCTGTTCACTCACTCACTCACTCACTCACTAACTCACCCTTCGTGTATGTTCACTCACTCACTCACTCACTCACCCTTCGTATCTGTTCACTCACTCACTCATTCACTCACTCACCCTTCGTATCTGTTCACTTACTCACTCACTCACTCACTCACTCACCCTTCGTGTCTGTTCACGCAGTCACTCACTCACGCACTCATTACACTAAGCTTTGACCAACACGCTGCACAAACATCACACGAGAGTACCGACGAGACAAGAGACGAGACTATGACCGAGATATACCACGAGACTACGGATGTCACATCACACGAGACTACGGATGACACATCACACGAGAGTACCGACGAGACAATGTCCGAGATATATCACGAGACTACGGATGATACATCACACGAGACTACGAGTGGTGTGTCTAATGTTCACGAGACTTCGGATGACACATCACACGAGAGTACCGACGAGACAAGAGACGAGACTATGGTCGAGATATGTTACGAGACTACGGATGACACATCACACGAGACTACGGATGACACATCACACGAGAGTACCGACGAGACAAGAGATATGTTACGAGACTACGGATGACACATCACACGAGACTACGGATATCACATCACACGAGAGTACGGACGAGACAAGAGATACGCCACGAGACATTCAAAGAGGTGACCATCAAGGTCTCCGATGCCACTCAACGGACACCAATGTAATTAGTCAGAGTATAGCCATCTATCGAACATGGTAGTTCTCTATTCGTTGACACACATATTCGTTGGGAATAGCGGAAGCGTAGAGGCCGCCATGTCAGGTCGCCATGACATTCAAATAACTTCCGGTACTACGTTACTTCCGGCGTAGCGTCCGTAGTAGAGGCCGCCATGACAGTCAAGTGACTTCCGGTACCACGTCACTTCCGGCGTAGAGACCCCTAGTGGATCATCGGAGTACTACGTCACATACGGCCGTAGCAAGCGAATTTGAAAACTGCTATGATCGAAAACGACTATGTCACTAACATGTAAGGACAACCACCTGACAGGACTTCATTCAATGAGGTGCCAAACATCACATACCTTCATGTCAAGAGACGATCATCTGTTCGGATTCACGTCCAACGAGGTGACCATAGGACTCGTATGAGGTATCGCTTCTTTTAATGGAAAACATATGTATATGAAGCAGCCGTCTTTTCAACGTAACAATTCCATATTTTCAAATAGTGCGAGCGACCAGATACGATACGTCCTTCTCGAGAGTCGAAAAAGGAAAGACCAGAATCGTCGGAAGCACGGTATATACACTAGTTTTTGGCATCATCTCATTTGCATAATCAATCAGACCGAACGTATATCACGTGACTTTCCTTAACACAAAAAACTGTGCACGTTCCTGAGAGAGGCGACATCCGACGCCACTCAACGGACACCAGTGTAATTAGTCAGAATATTCCCATCTACCGGCCATGATAGATATCTATTCGTTGACACACTTCCGGGAATACCGGAAGCGTAGAGGCCGCCATGACAGTCAAATAACTTCCGGTGCGACGTCACTTCCGACGTGTCGTCCCTAGTAGAGGCTGCCATGACAGTCAAGTAACTTCCGGTACGACGTCACTTCCGGTGTAGCGCCCCCTAGCGGATAATAGGAGTACTACGTCACATGGTGGCGCCATCTAGCGGTTAAAAATATCTAATTAGGTTAGCTAGAGAAAAAAAGTTGGGGTTAACCTCGCGAAAATGTTATGTTTTTGGAAAAACATAACATTTTCGCCATAATCAATGATTCGCATATTGAATACTTGAGGAACCTCGGCAGTTCTCGACCGCGCTGCTCAGTGTTATCCGTAGTCTCGAGACGTATCTCGGTCATAGTCTCGTCTCTTGTCTCGTCGGTACTCTCGTGTGACGTGTCATCCGAAGTCTCGTGACATATCTCGGTCATAGTCTCGTCTCTTGTCTCGTCGGTACTCTCGTGTGATGTGTCATCCGTAGTCTCGTGACGTATCTCGGTCATAGTTTCGTCTCTTGTCTCGTCTGTACTCTCGTGTGACGTGTCATCCGAAGTCTCGTGTGATGTGTCATCCGTAGTCTCGTGACATATCTCGGTCACAGTCTCGTCTCTTGTCTCGTCTGTACTCTCGTGTGACGTGTCATCCCAAGTCTCGTGACATATCTCGGTCATAGTCTCGTGTTTCGTTTGTACAACTCGTGTCTATAGATCGATTCGTTCAGCGTGTTGGTCAAAGCATAGTGTTTCGTTTGCGTGACTAGTTGATCTGAGTTCAATTTGTGACACGTATTGGTCAAAGTGTAGTGTTTCGTTTGTACAACTCGTGTCTATAGATCGATTCGTTCAGCGTGTTAGTCAAAGCAGTGTTTCGTTTGTCCAACCAGTTGGTCTAAGTCCAATTTGTGCAGCGTAATCGGTTAAGTTTCTGTTTCGTTTACGCAACAAGTTGGTCTGAGTTCAATTAGTGCAGTGTAATCGGTTAAGTTTCTGTTTCGTTTACACATCTAGTTGGTCTGAGTTCGATTCGTGTCGTGTGTTGGTCAAAGCATAGTGTTTCGTTTGCCCCACTAGTTGGTCTGATTTCAATTTGTGCAGCGTAATCGGTTAAGTTTCTGTTTCGTTTACGCAACTAGTTGGTCTGAGTTCAATTCGTGTAGTGTAATCAGTTAAGTTTCTGTTTCGTTTACGCAACTAGTTGGTCTGAGTTCGATTCGTGTCGTGTGTTGGTCAAAGCATAGTGTTTCGTTTGCACCACTAGTTGGTCTGATTTCAATTTGTGCAGCGTAATCGGTTAAGTTTCTGTTTCGTTTACGCATCTAGTTGGTCTGAGTTCAATTCGTGCAGTGTAATCAGTTAAGTTTCTGTTTCGTTTACGCAACTAGTTGGTCTGAGTTCGATTCGTGTCGTGTGTTGGTCAAAGCATAGTGTTTCGTTTACGCAACTAGTTGGTCTGAGTTCAATTAGTGCAGTGTAATCGGTTAAGTTTCTGTTTCGTTTACGCAACTAGTTGGTCTGTTCGATTCGTGTCGTGTGTTGGTCAAAGCATTGTTTCGTTTGCACCACTAGTTGGTCTGAGTGTGCAGCGTTGGTTAAGTTTCTGTTTCGTTTACGCAACTAGTTGGTCTGAGTAATGTTTCGTTTGCACCACTAGTTGGTCTGAGTTCAATTTGTGCAGCGTAAACGGTTAAGTTTCTGTTTCGTTTACGCAACTAGTTGGTCTGAGTTCGATTCGTGCCGTGTGTTGGTCAAAGCATAGTGTTTCGTTTGTCCAACTAGTTGGTCTGAGTACATTAACATCTCTGTACTGAACTACACAGACATAAGTGGTTACCGTATCTGTACTGAACTACACATAGACATAAGTGGTTAACATAACTGTACTGCACTACACAGACATAAGTGGTTAACGTATCTGTACTGCACTACACATACATAAGTGGTTAACGTATCTGTACTGAACTACACATAGACATAAGTGGTTAACATAACTGTTGAATCTATGAGTTCGTTTTCGGTTACCTATGCCAGGATAGTTGTTTTACGACAGAAGCAAGTTTGGAAGGTTTTACCGAAGATGCACGAATTTAAATACTATAGTACTAAAAAAGATAAAAACGTTCTAATGGACATTTGTACACTTGACCCTTAATACGGTAAACTATATAAATACTGGTACATCTTATCTGGGAGGTTATTATGTACCTGTACTGTTCTAACATGACGCTTCACTTTCCTCGAACAATGTAGATAGCGAGCACTGCGCCGTCTTGTATTGATATAGGATCTTTGGTGTCAAGGCCACCGAGTCGACATTGTACATCGCGCATAGCGTGTTTATTTAAATAGATGAGACTTGAACAGGGAATACACCATCAAAACAGTTTACAAACAGGATATCGACGGTTGGTAAGTACAAATCTCGTATAACAAATACTGGTATCTCGTATGTTTTATCACGGGCCAAATATCGAGATGTTCTTCCAACACACAGTCGCAGAGCAGTCATTACGAGTTCATACCGGTTCATACCAGTTAACAGGGTAATTTTTCACTCGCTATAACGACAGTGATCATAACATCAAAATGATGGGATTATATTCAAGCACGAAAGCTCAAAACAATGGCTAACCAAAGCACTATCTGATTAACCAAGTCAACCTCGGGTACAAAATTACTGCGCGTAGCAGTTTGATGACGTCATACAGGGTGCGCGTGCTCGCAACAAACAAACAGACATGTCCAGACACGTCTCGAGTACGGTTTTGTAAGACACCAAACGTATATTTTCAAGATGTCCGCTCTGTTCGAAAAAACGAGGCTATAGGTTCTGATATAACATAGTCCTATATGTAGTCTACATTTCGGATACCTTACTTCAGACACAACGGTCTCCGTTGAATTTATAACCCTTTTATTATATAAATTACGCCTTATTATAACACCACATTTTCGACATGTCATTGTCAACCAAATAAGGGTTCGATCCCTTGGCGAAGTTTCGGCCTACGGGTCAAGCAATCTCGTGTGTGACATACTCAAATGCTGTTTGGTATATTTTATTTTATTCAAAAAGAGGTCGCACACCTTTACGATAATAGCGCCTATGCTTGAACATGGGATAACAATTCGAAAAGTGGTCGCATACCTTTGCGACAATAGCTGCTATCCTTTAACATGGGGTGAAAAAAAACAAAAAGTGGTCGGATACCTTTGCGATAAAATTCCCTATACTTTATCCCGGGGTCGGAACTAGTCACGCACACAATGCCCAGCTCGCTCGTGATTGGTCTATTGCATAACTAGTCACGCCCACAATGCCCGTATAAGGTCATTTGCATAATTAGCCACGCCCACAATGCCCAGCTCGCTCCTGATTGGTCAATTCCATTTTACCCACAATGCCCAGCTCGCTCCTGATTGGTCAATTCCACTTCCGGGAGCAAAATCCGTTCAACTCATTTGCATAAATCATAACCGGTGTAAAATCCGCAGTCTGGGGCAAATCCCTATCTCTTAACATGGGGCTTGCTCTCCTCCGACTCCAGCATAAACGCTGGACCACCTCTATTACTACTTACATACATACATTCACACATACATACGTACATAACGTGCATACATACATGCATGCATACATACATACATACATACGTACGTACGTACATACATACATACATACATACATACATACATACGTACATGCATACATACATACATACTAACATACTTAGTGCTACTACTACTAATACTACCACTATCTACTACTACCACAAACTACTACTACTACTACTACTACTACTACTACTGCTGCTGCTGCTGCTGCTGCTGCTGCTGCTACTACAACAACAACTACTAATACTAATAATACTAATAACAACAATAATAATAATTACTATTATATTATTATTAACAACTTTACTTAGAAGACTTGCCTCCCTTTAAAAACTGATCAATTTGTTGTTTATATTGACATAAGGCATATACGAATGTTTTGCTGGTAGGGTCAATTGCCTGAGGCCTGACTCCGTTCCAGATGTCATTTGTACATGTCTGTGTTACGTACATGTAGGACTGCTGTAATTAATTGTTCGATGTAAATAATGACGGTAATTAGATTGGCAATAATGTGCATTATCCACACCACGTATTCAGAAAGATGTGTGTTGGCACGAACCAATACAATACGTTTGTTGGATTTTGAAAACTAATCAGATCGGCTGGGAGAACGTTCTTGCGTTGTACGACTATCGTTGGTGATGCGAAGTCAGCCGTCGCGGCGACTGCACATTTTCCGCATTATTAATATATATGCGCTGTGCCTCTGTGTAGCTAGACCAGATGCATATGCACATGATATATGAGTTACTGCGATGCACACAGCGCAGGCAGCCTAACTGCGTTTCATTTAAGACTTGTGCTGCTTGTTGCGGCTAAGTTGTATGCATTCCTGTTGATGGCGGTAAAATATCCAAACAATTGAAATACATGTATTTTCACACTTTAATAAAATGCCACGAATACGTATAAAATTCATTGACACTTGCTTTGCCGGGTTAATGGATCGTTCACAAATGTTGGCATTCACTCATTCGCACAACGGGTGCGAAAGGGAGGGTGCGAAGGCTTCCGAAACTTCAACAGCACCCTCGTGGAAAGTCGAGCGGAACGATTTTTCTCCTTGCGGAACTGTTGCCTCAGCGAGGGATGTGCGTATTCCTTATTGCATTCATCTAGCGTACGTGTCTGGGTTGTGCGGTAGTTGTGGAATGTAGGTAAGTCATTTTCAACATTTTCGTACTGAAATATGTGATTACACGAATGGGCTATTGTGTTTAGCTTCATCGATTATTTTAATCATGCTACACAGTAGTAACTTTGTGTAGACTACATTACTAAACTTATGTTTTAAATATGCAGTTCATTATAGTAGGGTGTTATTCTACCACACGTAATTCAAGTGGAAGATAATCACCTGAAAAAACCCAGATGCCTCCTTAGACTGAAGTCACTGATCAATGGCCACTATTTATTCAACTAGTTTGAAATCATAGCAACATCAATGGAAAATATACATTGATTCATTGGCTGTGAAAATATGAAAAGGCCAATACATTGTTTCATTGGCTGACATATTTCAAGCTCTGATCCGTTTCACCCAACGTTTGAGTGGCATGCTAGAACTTAGATTTTGGGAGAACGTGACCAACACCTAGCTGTATGGTGATTTATATATTCGGTACACATGAAATGAAATTTTCTGGAGGAAAAGAGACACCATAGATGCAATCTGGATTAGAAAAACCAAGGACAGCATGAATCGAAATGTAAGGCCACTACTAACTCTCACACATCTATGTTGATTTCTTGAAGAGCCAACCAGGACGCGGAACCAGTGACTACATCTGAGCAGGACTACTGTAGTCTGAGATGCAGTGGCATCGTGAAATTATTGACCAGTAACACTACTATGTCGTGACATTTTAAACATAAGTAGCGTAGATATTTTAAACTGTGTCATGTATGTGACCGTGCCGTTACCCTTAAAGTGACGGTCCCATAAAGTGTCAGCAATTTCATACAAGGAATCAAGAGATTGTAAAATCGTGACACTTTAGCCAAATTATATTGTTGCTTAGTTCATATGATTTACTTCTACGTGTTGAACAATTGCGTGTGTCAATACTTGCATCCACAGAGAGGTACACAATAGTTCGAGATAATCTCAGTTAATGTCATCAAATGATATAAAAACAATATATAATTTGCTAATACGTTACAATGTTATCCTGATGTGAATATTTTTACATCTTAAACATTGCAATTCGCAACCATACATGCTAATTAAACATGGATTAAAACTGTTGAAAATGGAATGATATTCACGTTGAGGTCAATGTCCAATTTTCTTCAAAGATAACTTTTACAATAACCACCATATTTATTAAACCAAGCAATGTGCAAGATGTAACGGCATTAGCGTTCCAGCACTGGCCAAAGAGTACCAAGGTGTAACGGCATCAGCCTGCCAGGCATGGCTAGTGAGTATCAAGGTGTAACGATAACATATATCATGACTAATTAATGGGGTAGGCCAGCAGCCACCAGCTTAGATATTTGGGTTGGTTGGAGGTAGTGATCTGGAGATTTGTCATCGTGCTTCCTCTGACAGTGACTGATGATTAATTAATGTGGTAGGCTGAAGACTCCAGCGTATTCATCTGGGGAAAGGGTGTCACCTGGAAACGAGTTTAACCTGATGTCAATATCCCAGTTGGATTATCCTAAACTGTGGACAGTTGAGTGGCTCACACTAGCGCGAGTAACGTGTTTCTGCTTTTAACTCTCGACAACATTTGGAGGTTTGCTGGTTACAATAGTTATTGTGAAACATAAAATAGATTATTCCTGTGTATCTTACAACTGTACCAACCGACAGAAGAGAGGATCTGGTATATCTTTGAATTCTCAATTATACAATATAGCTTGGGTAATAGTCTGCACGAACATGCCTCATTGCCATTAATTTAGAAAATTAACAGTTTTAAAAACATTATAATGATGTGCACATTGACAATGTATAACTGAAGTTGGTTGAATTACCGCATATACCAAAACGTTATTTAATAATATTATTGTGCAGAGTTCTAGCATGGACGACACGTTTGTATTAATCTAAAAGCGTAATGGCATAATATATTACGACAAATTGTTACTGATAATGGATACTGCCCCCTGCAGATTCCCAGACGAAAAGAAAAGGCCAGAATGCCGAGCTGCGTGGATTGAAGCAATCAGCAGAAAAGACTGGACACCAACAACCAACATCTTTCTCTGCAGTGATAATTTTGGAGTGAAATGTTTTGTGGTTCGTCCCAACAAGATCGAAAGAAGACTCAATTATTCGGCAGTTCCCCCCATTTTCAATTTCCCTTCCCACCTGCAACCTACGCAACGCCAACCCAGAAAGGCTAGAAGGCACCCTGCTGAAGCATCTGGAGACAGTAGTCACATGAGTACTTTTGTGGATGATCAGGATGTTCCAAGTCCGGCAAAATTATAAATTAAAATAAAGACATTGATTCAAAAGGTTAGGCGGAAGCAGCAGAAAATAAACAAAATGAATGACAGACCTCCAAGTCCATTGGAGGACACAAGCTACTTGAAGAAGATGACCTGGCACTGCTACGAAAGAACTTTGGTGGGATGGCCCAGCACGTCTTTCGCAACCAACTCTCCAAAAGCCGAGGATCGACAAGGAAAAGAAAGTACAACCAAGAAATCAAGCAGTTTGCACTCACTCTCCTCTGTTACTCGCCCAAGGCATACGACTTCGTCAGAACAATACTGCACTTACCACATCCATCAAGCATCAGAAGTTGGGCAGGATCAGTTGGTTGTGAACCGGGATTCCTCACAAATGTCATCGACACGCTCAGCAAAAGCCTCCAAGACAAGCCATGGATGAAGGACTGTGTCCTTATTTTAGATTTCATGGCAATCAGGAATGAGACTGTCTGGAACCCAGTTGGCAAACGTTACATTGGCTGTGCAGATAACGGAGCTGCCTTACCTGACTCGGACGGCAGTATAGCATCTGAAGCTTTGGTGTTCATGGTTTCTGATCTAACAATACATTGGAAACACCCAGTTGCATACTTCATTGTCAACAAAGTATATGCTGCGGTGCATGCTCGGCTGATACGTGATTGCTTGGCGTTACTAATTAAAGCCAGATTCAGCGTCAAGGCAGTTGTTTTGATGGAACATTCGGCAACCAAAGCACTGCTGTCAAACTTGGTTGCAAGTTGGACGTTGGTGACATGAGGCAATGGTTCTACCACCCTGCACGTCCTCAAAAGAAATTATGCATCATATCCGATGTGTGTCACCTACATGATTAAACTGATGCGAAACCTACTTGGTGAATACAAGACAATACAACACGACAACAAATTAATCAGGTGGCAGTACATCGACTCCCTCAAAGCCCTGCAAGAAGAGGAGGGCATAATTTTGGGCAACAAACTGTCCAAAGCCCACAATGACTACAGAAAATACAAGATCACCGGTGGGTTGCAGCCCAGGCAATCACAAACAGCAATAATTGGATTTGCAGCAGCAATATAATCACTATGAAACATCACCACTGATCTTCACACCCATATATATCTCTACAAATACGTTCTCACCTACAAATTCTCGCAAGACCACATCGAACTCCTCTTTAACAAGATCAGACGTAGAGGGGGTGGAACAATAACCCGAACATTTTACAATTCAAGTTGGCCTTGCGCAGAATTTTGATGAGGAACAGCATTTCGCCATCCAGCACTGGAAACTGCACTGACTTCGAGGAATCACTTTGTGAGCTCCTGTTCGAAATCCGCAGGAAACGATCCCAGCAGATTCAGCCTCCACCCGACCTGCGATATGGTGATGATGAATTGAAAGCAATGGAGAAAATTATGGTACCTCTAGACCAGGAGGATCCCAATGACATCAGAGATAACATCATGTACTACATAGGTGGTTACATTGTCATGAGGATGGCTGCCAAGGTGTCACACAGCTCGTGCAAACTACAACTTTTCCTGAATCCATCTGATCCACATCAACACACTCTAAATGTACCCATGACCAACCATAATATAATATGGTTGGTCATGACTGCAAATGCGAGTTCTCTCGGCACGGTGTCAAATGCCTTTTCCATATCTACAAAACCGAATGCTACATCATTTTAAAATTCAAAATTAAAATAATATAATATGGTTGGTCACATGTTTCAATGTTTACGATGCGCGGATCCAAATTGCCTCAGTGGTGGGGTGCGTACGCACCCATTGCACCCTCTCATATACCACTTGCCTGCATTGTGTTACTTCGACTGCATCTGGAGGAGAAAACACTGTCTTTAAACTCGCATCCCCAAGTTCAAGCGCAATACAGATATATGGAATTGTTAGAAATGTTGACCAAACTCTCGCCGTCCCACTATTACACACACACACACACATACACACATACACATATAAAAATACCAAATAGTATAAAATTATCAAGTGAGGATTTAATAGATTCCCATTGTTAATGCGTAAGTAAAATGAAATCTCAAATGTCGTTGAAAATTCCTATACGTAAACTTAATAGTCGTGTCAAATAATGTGCCAAATACGAAGCCTGTTCACTGCGAACTCGTGACATTAATCCCGCTCAAACGTGGTCATTTGCGTGTCACAAAGCAACCAGCCCATCAAATATTGCTTTATTGTTGACGTCACCACAAGCAATGCCGCTGAGCGCGCTATATCCTTTAGCACGGCGAACGGCCGTGCGGCTTGTTGTTGTCAGACTGTACGTGAAATTGCAATTGCGGAATGTAATACTTGTTGATATCACCGTAAATATAATTCTCTTTTCTACAAGTTTGTTTTTGGATGTACCCGGGAATTGTGTTGTTGCCGTTTGAACATCACGAATGCTCAACTTTTCGTTTCATCCGCTAAGCATTCGCAATGTTCAAACGGCAATAATTTCTTCTTCTTCCCCTTGATTCCTTGCGGGGTGGGATCCACGTCCCTTGGTAGCTTCTTCTATTTTTCTTATCAGTTCTTTCCACCTTTCTCTCTCTCTCTCTCTCTCTCTCTCTCTCTCTCTCTCTCTCGTCCGCAATGGCCATCCATTCATGGTTGTTCAGGCCAGCTCTCCCCAGGTCTCGTTTTATGCTGTCATTCCATCTCAGCCTTGGTCTTCCTCTCCGTCTACTGCCACCCTTTTCTATTTTCCACGCTCTTTTCGGCAGTCTATCTTCACCCATTCTTTGTACATGTCCCGCCCATCTTATTCTGTTTCCGGCTAATTTCCTCTTTAGGTGTTGTTTTTTTCATTTTAATCTCCTCTCTCAATTCCTTCATCGTCTTTTCTATCTTTTCGCGTTACTCTACATGTTCTTCTGACCCAGTTTGTTTCTGCTACCTGCAGTTTCTCATCCTGTCTTTGTGTCAGTGCCAGTGTTCTCAACCCGTATATAAAGGCTGGTGCAATGCAGGCTTCCAACACTTTTTCTTTCAGTTGTTTCTTCAGTTTTCTGTCCCATATATTGCCTTCTGCCCTCTTCCATGCTGCTGCTCCTGCCTACACCCTCCTATGTAATTCGTTAGTATTCCTTCCATCTTCTCACACTGTACCGCCCAGGTACACAAAGCTGTTCACTTATTTAATGGTATTTCCGTCAATAACTACATTCAGATCTACCCCCTGTTCACCTATCCACATTACTTCAGTCTTCTCCAGATTCATTCGGAGGCCGTGTTTTCTGAAGGTGTTACTCCATTCTTGTAATGATTTGTGTAGTTCCTCATTTTTATCAGCCATCACTGCTAGGTCGTCTGCATACAGTATCTCCTTAAGTTCTTCATGCTCCGATATCTTTCCACTGATCAAGTTCATCACCATGATGAAAAGCATGGGACTCAAGGCACGTCCTTGTCTGAGTCCCAATTCCAGTCCAAATTGTTTCGATGTTTCTCCTTCGACTCTCACTACCGCTGTTATCTCCTTGTACATTTCGGCCACCATTCTGACTTCTGCTTCTCCAACCTCCATCCATCTCATGACTGCAAATGAGAGTTCTCTCGGCACGCATGTCAAATGCCCTTTCCAGATCTACAAAACCGAATGCTACATCATTTTAAAATTCTCTCTTCTTCTCGATAATATTTTAGATGGCAAACAATCCATCATCGGTTCCTCTCCCTTTCCTAAATCCCAGCTGATTATCTCCGATTTTGCTCTCCACTATTAGCCTCACCCTAGCATTCAGTATAATTCCCAACGATTTCAGGTCTTGGCTGAGTAATGTGATGCTCTATATCTCCCTTCGTCATGGCTCTCCCCTTTTCCCTTCCGTATCGGCACAATCCTCCTCTTCGCCACTGTGCTGGTATCTCTCCTGTTGTGAACACACATTAAACAGCCTCGTCAGCCACTTAATTCCAATTAGTCTGTTTGCTTTCACCATTTCCACTGAGAGTTCATTTACTGCTTTCTCCTTACTCTTCTTCTGTTATTGTCCTCACCTCCAGCTTACAGTGCGAGGTATCTCTATCTCATATTCTCCCTCCGGATTTAGTAGTTTCTTGAAATACCCTTGCTTTGTTCCAGTGTCCCGTCGCTTCTCTTCGTTGCTGATGTTCGAATAGTATATTTGCTATCTCTGTCTCTATCTCTGGCAAGTTTGAAGATCAGTTTTCTCTCCATCTTCTTAAATCCTATCACATAGTTCCTGCTGTTTTTTCATATCTTGCTTTAGCATCCGCCTTATATGTTGCCTTCTTCTTCACCAGTACTTCTGCTTCAGCCTTGTCTTTTTTCGTCACTCGCTGCTTCCACACATTTCAGTGCCTCCTTTTTTGTATTGCTTGTTCAACTTCCTGGTTCCACCACCACTGTTCTTTCTTCGTTCGGCTTTGTGTGCGCTTTCCTGATGTTCGGCCACGTATTTGCTCAGCTGTTTTAACAAAGCCTTCCTTAAGTGCTTTCCACTCTAATTCTACATCCTCCCTATGTTCTTGGAGTAGCCTGAACTTCCTCTCTACTTCGGTTTTGTATTGGGCCATCACCTCTCCTTCACATTTCCACCATTGTATTACCTGTCTTTGTTTCCTCCTTCTCTGTTTGCCTCTTCCTATCCACATTTCATAAACCAATGGTTTATGTTGGCTCGTTATGTGCTCTCCTGCCAGAACTTAGCAGTCCCTAACCTTGTTCAACTGGCTGCTTCTAACAATCAGCAGATCTATCTATGTTCTGTTGTTTCCACTTCTGTATGTGATCTTGTGTGATTCCTTCTTCTGAAAGAAGGAGTTTACCACCACTAACTGATTTCTGCCTAGCTTCTCGACCAGATCGTGTCTGTTTTCTTTCCATATCCGTACTTTCTTAAGGTCTCCTCACTGTACTGTCTCTTTCCTACATGTGCATTTACATCACCTGCCACAACCAACATTGTATCCGGCTCCACATGCCTTCCAGGTTGTTTCGGAATGCATCCTTGTCTTCTTCAGTTCTTCCAGTCTGTGGTGTGTAGCCCGATAGTATGCACATCATCTCTCCTCCAACTAACATACACACTGCAATTATCGTGCCTACCCATCATTCCACCCTGGTTACTTCCTTGCTGTATTCCTCCTTCATAATCACCCCCACTCCATTCGTCCTCCCATCTCTCTCTGCATACAGCATCTCAAACCCTTCTTACTGATCAGATCCACTGCCCGGTCCCCTTTCCGCTTGGTTTCTGGAACCCCCATCACTGACAGTTGCCGCCTCTTCATTAGCTCCACCACCTCCACTCGTTTCCCTGTCATTGTTCCAACATTGAGGGTGGCAAACCGGACTCCGCACGAGAGTTGATGCCGGCTGTTCGACGCTCCTGGTCTTCGCTGATTTCTCGCTGGTGCCATGGTCACAGCGGGTCGGTTCCCCCGCACGCGGTAGCCAATCTTGTAATTACTAACTGACATAGCATATAATTGAGGTCATTTATTCGAGCCACATGGCGCTGCCCACGCTGACCCATGTGGTGGGTTTGTCTTCCATGTTTTCCTTCCCGTAGATCAATGTCTTCCATGACTAGTTGACTTGATCTGCCCATGGTTTGAAGTCAGAGTTTTCCTTCCCCTAGACCTACCGCCTGTCAAGGTTAATGAGTTGGGTCTCCCCGGGTTTTAATTCAGATTTGTCCTTCTGCTAGATACGTAGCATGTTAGCCTGGGGCCGCAAGGTGCCCAGTCACCGCAGTGTACCACAAGGAGATCATGCTAGAGTCTTGTTGATGTCACGTGATGGTAGCGCCTGACAGGCAGCAAGCCAAATGATGCTCGTGATATTAACATGTTTTCTGCCTGTTTACGAAGAATTGAACAATCATAACTTCACTATTTATTCGTGATGCTGCAGTGACTGTCTCGCTGAACTTTTTATACAACAAGGTAGCGCACTTTGTCTACAATCTTGAATTGTTTTAATGTCGTCAGCCAACCGTGTCGCTGACGAAGCTGGTGGACTACAGGTCTTTAGACCGACAACGCCCGTGTGTGACCTAATTTGGTAAACTATAATTAGCAAGGCATTGTTCTACCGTTGGCGGCGATGTGCCTACAGAACGTCTTTCGGGCTTTCCGTCCTGCCACCAGGGGTGTCACTCCGCGATTACCAGACACAGTGTATTCATTGATTAGACGTCTAGGACTGTCCACGGCGCGTCCAACTCTGCGTGGCAGACGTGGGGGCACGCGCAAACAGCGCGCGATTCGAACGCGGATTACCAGCCGTTTTAAAGATTCTTCACGAATTGTATGTCGGCAAGGCAATGTCAGTGCGAATCTGGTAACTCTAAGAGCCGCCCCTGTTATGTCACACGATACGCCATTCGTCAATGTGGCATTACTGAATGCTCGTTCCGTGTGCAATAAAGCTATCAAAATCAATGAATACGTCGTTGAACACAAATGCGACATCTTGGCAATAACCGAGACGTGGTTAAGGAAGAGCGGTGACGAAGTTGTTATTGTTGAAGTGACCCCTCCCGGGTTCCTCTTCCACCACGTGGCACGATCTTCTCGTCGTGGTGGCGGTGTTGCAATCTTGCACCGCGATACATTTACAACGAAGATTCTTCCTACTCTCCATTTGAATACCATTGAACTTCTCCGTGTGCAGTTCTCTGCAGCCCATTCTATATCGTTCGACATGTGTGTCATCTACCACCCGCCTGCTTCAAGTAAGGCATCTGGAACTTCATGTGAATTTTATGCTGAACTTGAATGCTTATTTACAGAAGCATCTGTTTCCGTTATACCAACCGTAATTGCTGGAGACTTTAATATTAATTTTGATGATGTAACGAAATCAGAACCGCTTCGCTATCTACTTGATTCCTACAATTTGCTGCAACACGTCCATTCGCCGACCCATAAAACAGGACATACATTGGACCTGGTGATAAGTCATGACAGCGATAACTTAGTATCTTCTGTTGTTTATCCAGACTCCATATCGGACCACTATCGCATAGAACTGGCATTAAATGTGTTGAAACCGTCAGCTGAAACTTCAGTAATTGCCAAGCGCAACTTCCGCATCATGGATGCTACAGTGTTTAATGATGACGTTAAATCTGTATGTTCTGGCATGTGTGCCCACGCTGACCGTCAGCAAGCGGAGGTCTTAGCATCGGACTACAACACCTGTCTCACTAACTGCTTAGACAAGCACGCTCCTTGGCGCTACGTACACGTCAGGAGCAATTCGCCGCATCCGTGGTATGACGCTGAGGTCGACGAAGCAAGTGAGAAGAGGCGAACGTGTGAGAATCTGTGGAGAAGAACAAAACTCGAAATACACCGCCAATTATACGTCGCCGCTCGCGACGACTGCACTACAATGATAGCCAGTAAGAAAACCGAGTATTATCGCGGACAATTACAGAACGCTAATAACAAGAACATGTTTCGCATTCTGAGATCACTCGACGTACACAACATGCAACTTCCTGAATTCTGCTCAGTGAAGGAAGGATGTGATAAATTCTCACGTTTCTTCCAAGAAAAGATCGATAAATTATTGATTAACTTGCACTACCGCATTGCCGTTGACCCGACAGAGGACGAGACACGTTGTTTTACTGACCCAATTCAAGTGTTCGAGCCAACTACTACAGCCGAAATCACTAATATTCTTGGCACTACGAATAAGACATGCTCACTTGATCCACTACCAACTAAGCAACTAAATGACAACATGGACAGTATCGTGCCTATCATCATACAAATTGTAAACGCTTCACTCGAGGAGGCAGTCATGCCTGTGCTGCTTAAGCACGCAATTGTCCGGCCATTGCTCAAGAAACAATCACTCAACAAGGACATACTCAACAACTACCGTCCAGTCAGCAACCTAAGCCATCTGTCAAAAGTCATAGAGAAAGTTATTGCGCGAAGGATCATCTCTCATATTTCCGATCAGCGAATGGAAGACTGTTTCCAATCAGCCTACCGGAAGAATCATTCAACTGAAACTGCACTATTGTGTGTAACAAATGCCATGAAAGCCGCTATAGACAATAGACAAGGCACGGCACTAGTTCTTATTGACTTTAGTGCGGCCTTTGACACAATCAATCACAAGATAATGATCCAGCGCCTTCGGTTGCGTTACGGCATTGTTGGCAAGGCGCTTGGCTGGCTGCAATCCTATCTGCAGAGCCGGACCCAGCGTGTGGTCATTCGTGATGCGTCATCGAATACAACTTGTGTGACATCGGGTGTCCCACAGGGTTCGGTGCTGGGTCCTTTGTTATTCTCGTTGTATGTACAACCCATTGGCGACATAATTAGAGCGCATGGACTTTGTTTTCATCATTATGCGGATGATCTGCAATTGTACTGCCATTTTGACCTCACTGCGACTGCGTTGGCTGCTACTCGGCGACGTATGGAGGAGTGTCTAGATATTGTCAATCAGTGGATGACATCAAACTACATGTGCATGAACAACAATAAAACGGAATATCTTCCCGTAGTGCCATAGAGTGCCGCTGCGCTTATTGACGGCAGTGTGATACGCGTAGGAGGTGTTACGATTACTGCCTCAAGATGTGTTCGTAACCTTGGTGTCGTTATGGATCGCCACCTCGATTTTAAGAAGCAAGTTTCAAGCATCGTCAGTGTGTGCTCATTTCACCTGCGCTATATTAACCAGATGAGTCGTTATCTCCCAACGTCGACAAAGGAACGTGTCGTCAACGCCATTATTACATCAAGGCTTGATTACTGCAATTCACTTCTATACGGCACTTCTGTCAATAACATCGCTCGACTGCAGAGAATGCACAACTCTGCTGCTAGGTTGATCCTACGCCGCCCACGGAGTGACAGCGCCATGCCTCTGTTGTGCATACTTCACTGGTTGCCTGTAGCACACAGAATCGACTTTAAGCTATTAGTGTTTACATATAAAGCTCGCCCCGAAATATTTATGCGACCTTGTATGCCCATACAAACCAACAAGAGCCCTGCGCTCTACCAACAATAACATGTTAACGGTCCTGCGGACTCATGTCAAAGCTGGGGACAATTCGTTTGCGGTCGCCGCAGCGACATTGTGGAACACTTTGCCTAATGACATTAAAACGTCTGATTGTCTCTCTACTTTCAAGGCACGCTTAAAGACTCATTTTTTTAGACTCTCGTTCTTGTCCAATGTGGCATAGTTTACTCTCTGCATTGATTTGTTTTAAATCTCTTATGTATTAATTAACCTATTTATATATTTATTTTGTACTTACATGTACATTAGTTCAGTTAAATGAATTGACAATGTCTTATTTCTACATAGAACTGTAGCTATGATCATTATTTTAATATATTTATTTAATTACTGTATTTATTCGTATTTTACTAATATTTTAATATTCTTTTAGAAAATGCATGCTTATTTAGCCATCATTAATACCTCTATCTGGGTTCTACATGTTGTAAAGCGCCACGAACAATTTATAATTGGATCTGGCGCTATATTAAATAAAATATATTATTATTGATAGATAGGCTATGTACCAGCAGGGGATGCTTGCGCACTCATGTCCCTTTTCGTCCCTATGAGGGGATTAGCTGGCGATAGCAGCTAAAATTGAAAGCAAGAAGTGTAGCACTACAAGCTACTCACTACAGTGCGATACTAGACGCATCACACAGACCTGTGCTCACGCCACACCACAGTTTGTTTTTAATATTGCCGTTCAGACGGCAATAACTCAAAAACTAAAGACAATCATTGGTACATCCAGCGGCGCATTTGTAGATACGATTATTATCTTTCCTGTGATATCAAAAAATATTAAATCCCATTGCAAGTTTGAGTATTCGCAATCTTTAAACGGCAATACTTTTTTTAATTCCCGTGTGCATCAAGCGACACATTTACAGGTAAGAATGGGGACGCATTCTATAACAATTATTGCACCCATTGGTTTCTGGCTGGATTTTTGCGGCTGTTTTGTCTACATTCCATAATACGGACGATAGAACAGAGAATTCGTAAATAATATTGTGTGTCCTTACTTACAAGTACACATGTAACATAATATAAGCGCATCACAATGTATGTCTGTTATTACACTGTGATGTTTGTTTTGTGATAAAATTGAAATAATAAAAAAATGTTACCCGGAATACCCCTAGACCTAGTAGATACCCAAATAATATGTTGTTGATCATCTATTGTAAGAACAACCACATATTCACGACAGCCTATATACCCGTTCCAGTGTCGTGCAATATAACAATATGATCCATTTCTAAATGTATCGCGCCGACTCGGAACCGCAATATTTGAAGTCGATTACTTAGATATTTCATTGTGAACATTGCCCACGCACTTACCTCATTCCATTATATCATAATTACCCTAGAAAAGTGTTGTTATAGTGTCACTTTAACGAAGGATGTTCTCCCCAAATGTCATCAGCACGCATCTGATACACAAATCGGTCTGTATGTTTGTTTTTAGGTATGTCTGTATGTCACCCCATCAAGGTTCACATCACGCTGTCACGGCATTATGCAGCAATGTCCTACAACGCATTGCCATTCCTTCCTAGCTTGACTTCGCCTACGCCGACTTGCGTAAGTGTACCGCCGCTCATCAATTGATAACGACACTTCTGATGTTTGACCATATAAATAAGCAATGCATTCAAATCGGTCACAAAGATGTTAGAATCACCGACTAATAATAGCCAGACAGTTAGGTAAACAGGATACATTTCGTAATAAATTCATTAACATAACGCAAATATTCCTGTCGGTGCGGGTAGCACAAAAGAGCAGTAAAAAACGATTGACTTATAATCAAGGGGGCGTGACAACGTATCGTAAGACATTGCGACATCGTTAAATAGTCCTTCATTTTGCGACATACATACACGCATACATAATGCGTACGTACATACATACATACATACATACATACATACGTACGTACGTACATACATACAAACGCATGCACGCACGCACGGGCGGAGGCGGAGGCACAGACACACAAACAGACATACAAACAGCCATACATAAGAATACATATGCTTACATATATATGTACACACACACACACACACACACACACACACACACACACGTGTGTGTGTGTGTGTGTGTGTGTGTGTGTGTGTGTTTGTGTATAAACATATATAAATATATAAGTGTAATATTTCTTATTTGTATGACGTGTTGTTGCCTAATTAAATATTTTATGTTTGCTTTAATTACGCTGAATTTTGATATGTTTTTCTAGTTACGATTTATATTTACAGAAACTAGCTCAGGCTCCACGCTAGTGTATTATATATTACGTTGTAAAGTCCTGTTTTTAATGCTTATATCTGCACCAGTGCCTTCACGAAGGCTGTCCAGGCATGTTTTATGTCTTCAGCCGCGACTTCACGGCCCTCCGCGTACAACTACCCATTACGAAAAATCGGGCTTTTATTGGGCTTGTATAGATTCCCCATGTAGGGGTGAACCCGTTCTTTCTCTGTTAAGTCCACATTAGTTAAGTCGTCCATGAGGCAGTACGGTGTATTCGCTAGCTTCGAGCGCGACTCTCATCACTGATCCCCGTACATCTCTGCTATAAAAACGCGCAAAAGATATGTCGAGGTTTATCTTTTTGCGGTTGACCAGTTCGGTGCGCATATTCAATGGCACTACCCTTCAGCACAAACTTCTCTCGAAGAATGTGATCTACAATAGAGATGCAACTTTCCCCTCTCAGGCGCACAAGCAGACGAACATTGAAACCGCTGGAACGTCTCTCCGATACGTTCAATTTCATCTCAAGTTTGGTGATAGCTGTGATGGCGAACTGCAGGTCGCAGTTTGCTTTATCGAGCGCCTTGCCCATTTCCACAATTTGTTTCTACTTTTTTATGTTACAGGCATTGAATTTGACCGATATACTTAAGTCCGCAATCACAATCGACTGGTCCGTGACTCTGTCGTCAAGCTAGCCTGGTGTGCAATAATGCTATCAAGCTTGTCATTCAAGCTAGTCAGAGCCGTCGAAGAAATGCCGCGACGTCTTCTTCTTTGTGTGGAGACTCTATTGCCAGCCAACTTGCCCTTTCATCCGTAACCGACGTAGTCCCTGACTGTGCCTTTCTGCGTGTTTGTTTATCGCCCGCTGACATGGTGGCTAACGAACGATTATATAATCACAGGCAGGTGTGACGGGTGTAGGAGGAAGATAGTTGCCAACAGCGATAATGGGCGTTAGTGGGCGATAATGGGTTAGAAGCAAATTGATACATCAAAAACTTCATTTTTGACACATGCTACTAATTCTGCTGAAAGTTGTCCGTGCTCCATACATTCAATGCAACGCCTCATCACATTGCAAGATGCTGACTGCTCGAAGAATCGGAATAAAATGCAAGTAGGAGCTTAAGACACACCGTTTATAGCCCATATATATATATATATATATATATATATACATCTATTTAAACTAGATTATATGCATCTATTTAAACTATATTCACACGGGGATATTCACAGAGAAGCCTGTAACTGGAGGCATAGATAAAACCAGCAGAAATAAATCAGCAAAGAACTAAACATTATGGTAGAAGATATTGACCCTCACATAATAGGTATAACAGAATCATGGGCCACCACTGATATATCAAATGCCGAATTGGGACTGATAGGCTATATCATGTTTAGGAAAGATAGAATAGGAAGAAGGGGAGGTGGAGTTACTTTATATATTAAAGAATCTATCCAGGCTTATGAAATAAAATTAGAACAAGAAGCAGATTGCGAAGAAGCTGCTTGGTGTAACATAGGTACAGGAAACTCAACGTTAACGGTCGGGTTAGTTTATCGAAGTCCAAACATAAGTGAAGAAGAGAATAAAAAAGTACAAAACGCTGTAAGGGAAGTTAGCAAACGGGACTGTATTATTATGGGAGATTTTAACCATGGTCATACGGGTACGGGGAGTGAGGACCACAAGTTTTAGTTTTAGTACAAGACAGTTTCCTTTCTCAACATGTGCTAAAGCCAACCAGGGGTGAGAATGTGTTAGACATAGTTTTGTCCTCACAGAATGAATTAGTTGACAATGTCAAATTATATGAGCCACTGGGAAGTAGTGATCACAACCAGATACATTTTACCATCAAAGTAAAATCAGAAAGAAATAATAAAAAGCAGTTCAGGAGAAATTTTCACAAAGGAAGATATAAGGTAATGAGGAAATATTTAGTAAAGATAGACTGGAACAACACACTGGAGAATAAGTCAGAAACAGAATGCTGGAACATCTTAAATAGTGAAATAGAGTGCATTGTCGATAAATTAATTTTGTTCCCTTAAAAAACAAGGAAACAAATACTTATCGAAAGAAGCCATTAGAAAAATTAAGTACAAACAAACGATGTGGAAGTCATATAGACGTACTGGACATAATGAAGACTACAACATTCATAAAGAAGCACTAAACCAAGCTACAACTGAAATTCGAAATTCGAAGAGAAGCTACGAACAAAAATTAGCTTGTAATATAAAACAAGACGGCAAGAGTTTGTATGCATATGTTCGGAGCAAACATAAATTTCAGGATAAGATCGGTCCTCCAGAAGATAGTGCTGGAAATATAATATCAGAGGGATTCTTAATGGCAGAAGACCTGAATGAGTATATTAGTTCAGTCTTTACCAGGGAAGATATTAGTTCACTGCCACTACCAAAGGCTATGTTCAAGGGTGCAGAATCAGACTATTTAGGACAGTTAATTGTAACCCCGGAAATGATAGCTAAGAAAATTAGGCCTATGACGGATACTAAATCACCTGGAGTGGATGGGATTCCGCCCAAACTACTATTGGAAATTGTAGAACAAATTAGCATACCACTTTTCAGCTTGTCATTAGAAGAAGGAGTGGTTCCTTTTGAATGGAAAGAAGCAAACATTGTACCCTTATTTAAGAATTTGGATTTTCTTGTTAAACATAATTTGTTAAACCCATCTCAACGTGGGTATCTAAAAGCGAGGTAATACTTAACAAATATGATATGTTTTTTGGAAGATATCACTAAGTTGGTAGACGAGGGATCACCAGTAGATATCATCTACTTAGATTTTCAGAAAGCTTTCGATAAAGTGCCACATCAAAGATTTCTGCTGAAACTAAAGGCCCATGGCAAAGGAAATGGTTTAATTAACTGGATAGAAAAATTGCTAATTGACAGAAGACAACGGGTAGCAGTTGATGGGGAAGCTTCAAACTGGAAATAAGTTTTGAATGGGGTACCACAGGGATCAGTAATGGGACCTATATTATTATTGATATATATCAACGATTTGGACGACGATATAACAGGCAAGGGGTTGAAATTTGCGGATGATACAAAATTGTTTAGAAGGATTAAACGTGATGAAGATAGACATCATTTACAAGATGATCTTGTCAGATTGAAAAATGGTCTGAAAAATGGCAAATGTTGTTCAATTTTGGGAAAAATAAATGCCTCCACACAGGACATGGAAACGAAGATGTACAATATACAATAGGTGGTTCTGTGCTAAGTACTACTGCAAAAGAAAAGGACTCAGAGTTAACCATTAGTGCTGATATGCAGGTTTCAGAGCAGTGCGGTATTGCCTCTTCAAAAGGGAATTAAATCCTTGGATTAATTAGGCGAAACAACGTATAAGGAAAAAGAGCTAATAATACCGCTGTACAAAACAATAGTTAGGCCGCATTTAGAATATTGTATTCAAGCGTGGAGGCCATATCGCATGAAGGACATAGAAAGACTGAAGAGGAAAGCAACTAAAATTATACCAAAATCAAGGGATCTTTGTTACGAAATACGCAAACAAATGTGGTTTAACAACACTAGAGACCAGGAGATTGAGAGGAGATCAAATAAAAAATTTAAAATATTGAATGGTTATGAAGATATTGATAGAAATATTATTTTCTCAGTTAAGAAAGTTAGAAGGACCAGAGGACATGAAGTTACATTAGTAAAGGAGCAGTGTTGATTAGATATAAGAAAGTTCTCATTCTCACAAAGGACTGTAAATGATTGGAACATATTGTTGGTGCTAGTAGCGTTAATATGTTTAAAAATAAAATCGACACACACTTTAAAAGGGCGGGATACACGTAAATAAAAAAGTATTGGACTCTCGATAAGCCAAAAGGCTTCTTTGTCCATCTGCCATCTAGAGTTAATTTTCTGGGTGGCAATCTTGTTAAATCTTTTTAAAATGTTGGCTCAAAATGGTGGCCATTTTGTTTGTTACCATGGAAACAGTGGTTTGGCCAGAGAAAATACTATACTGTGTACTTTGGGCAGACAAAATTGCAATTTCCACAACTAAAAAAATAATCCTATATATCTGTCATGTCTGACCTTTTCATATGGTATGTCAATAAACGATGGAAATTTTTTAAGGGGAAGTGATAAAACAGATGGTTTTCAAAAAACAGGTTTTACTATAAAAAAAACAGTTTGGCTCTTGATATCAAACATCATGATTTGTATTATTAAGACATTCCAATATTATATCAAAGTTTTCATTTACACTATAACGACGAAGTGTATAATTGAATTTTGATATATATGTATCGCGCTTTGCCCTGAAACCTTACATATATATATAGTATTCATCATATGATATAATAATATTCAATAATTCAGAATGCATACACACAAACACTATACCACTGTTACTGATTTCATTGTTGTGCAGCCTGGAGAAAGCTTGCTTTTGGCCATCATGCAGCGATGACATCAACCTGAAATAAATGGAAAGAACACAGTAAAAATACAATGTGCGTGGCTAATATAATTGTATACTCTCAGTAAAAAAAACTGGAGCAATTGGACAATTATTGATAGTCTGGATAATTACTCAGTAAAGTTCAAGTATCTCAGTCTGGAATATTCTTTCCTTCCATTATTGACTATTATATCACTGTATTCTATCACTGTTTATCTTCTTACTGTTTTGGTCAAGTGACGTCATGGCCAATGCCTCTTTTTATACCTGTATTTAAGTAGGAATAATGAAAAAGGTATGACATGTTGTCAAACTCAAAGCATGCATATGTTAGAATGCGAAATTGCCTTCAGTTGATGGCCATGTTATATCCACAACTGACGTGCTGCTGGTGCTGGTAATTAATTTCCATGTTGAAAATAAATATATCTAGTTGCGTCATTATCTTCTTTTGTCTAATTAATTAAATTGTACGTTTCAACACCACATAACAGGAAAGTAACATTGAATTTGAAAAAGTCAACGATGTCACACACTGGTTTGCCAACTGGCAACTCGTGAACTTACCCATATATGTTGCATCGAACTTCCTTTATATATTACCATTAGGCTTATTAAATAAAAATATATATATATAAGCGAGCGAAAAATGAACAACTCAGAACACGTCCAAAACATGAAATTCTACGATCGCTAGCATCCTCACGGCTCGTCATGTCCCGACGATATTGGCATAATTTGAAAGGATGCACTTTTTGTTATTCTAGCGTCATCTAGATTTCCCGGTAACAGTTTAAAAAAAACGATAAATGGACCTACAATCACGCCGTTTTCGGTGTTCCGTACGGTTCTGAACGATGTTGGCGGTGGGGACTCAGTACACTAATCTTCCGATTGCGGCGCTGTTTTCCTCATTTGCATAGGTTCAGACATGCGCACTTCACCATTTCTTGATTTCATGTTATAAGCTTTTCTTGATTTCATGTTATAAACTTTTAAACTGCGGCGAAGCTGATGTGCTTTGATCGCAGCGAAACCGATATATCTCTACGTCGGCGTGACGTCACAATAACGTACGCCTCCCAACGGGTCTAAATTCGTTGCGTTGGTTGGTTGATATATGTGATTGTGACGTCACGCCTACTTCGCGTATGTCATTTTAGCAGCCGTTTGAAAGTGGGTGGAGCTTATACTATGAAATCAGATAGTGGTGCCCAAAGACCGTATATCAATACAAGACGGTGCAGCGCGCGCTATCTACATTGTTCGAGGAAAGTACGTACGCAGTTCGTCCGCCATTCTGGAGTTGCCAAACCATACGCGTGCAAAAAATGCAGTTCTTTGCATTACCATTGCTCAACATTTTCAACCATAACCGCAATATTTTAATTATATAACAAGTAGTACAGCCTGACGATTATTCTGATGAAACACGACGAAGTTCAGTTAGCTCAATAAATAATTGCAACGTTTCTACGTGATTTGTTTGCAAATTTAATTATTTAATTATTTGAACTGTGATAGGTAAAAAACTTCAAGGATTACTTTAATATCTTTCATTTTATATGACGCATCACAGCTTGGTTATTATTCTGATGAAATGAGGTCCCTGAACAAATACGCTAACATCGCGCGCTTGCGCATGCGCTTGCCTCCCGAATGGCGAACAAAAACCTTCAGTGTAGACTGCCATTTTCTCGCTCAGTGACGCCTCCTGTCCAAATAGAGGCTCCTTGGTGGTGCCTCAATCGGTAGATTGGTGAACTGTGTCGACGAAACAACATCGTTCGCAGTGTCTAAGACAACGGAACGGGCCCGGTTGTAGGTCTGTTTTTAGTTAATTTTAGGAATGATTACCATGAAACCATGAATAGCAGAAAGCTTAAACTTTCAAATGACATCAATATTGTTGAAATCCGACGAACCGTAATAGTACTAGCTATCGTTAAAAAGGCGTTTTGGGAACGTGTTTGACAGTTGTTCATTTTTCGCTCGCTTATCTCTTTTTGATAATATTTTATATAACACTTTTAATAGTATACGTTGCGCACGTTGAGCAATAACTTAAGCACCGATCGAGAACAGATCGAGAACTAAAATTATTTCGTAACTAGCTGTTAAGTATTATTACTGTGAGTCAAATTTTTTTTATGAAACAACACACAACTTTACTACTTTTTGTTTCGTGGCATGAATACGACCGCTGGCCCGATTTGTTCATAATAATGGTTCTTTCCTTGACCGCGACACAAAGCCAAATCAGTTTAAAAGTTCGCGCGCGTCGAAATGACTCACGGGTAATTTCAAATGCGTGCATGGAGCTGCATGGCCGGCGCAGATTGAGTTTATTCGCGGGTTTATTCAGTAGAGTTATATAAAAACACCGTAACTTAGACATACATATAATTCATATAATTAGTATAATCTTTACTCTGACTCAAGCATTCACCACATGTCCACATGACAAAAAATACATACGTTTCAAAAACATATGCAGGTAACGTTTATGGTGCCATTTAGTTGAAGGTACCATTCAGTTTACCCTTGAAGGTTCAATGGTATCTAAAATACGCTGTCAACGTTCAGTATAATGAATAATGTTTTCAAATATGGCAGAGACTTGCCAGTTTACTATTAAGGCTCGACTCTATTAATGCAGTCTATCATGTAACCTTTCATAGGTAATGAATGGTACTTTTCAAATACACTTAAGAGTACCACTGCATTTAGCAAGAGTAGTTACAAGATCTCCTCGTTTTTCTCGCTCTGTACCACTTTTGAAGTCTTTGCAATGGCTTCCTGTACGATATCGTGCAATATTTAAGATCTGTACCATTACATATTATATACATATTCAGTGGTCGTTTAGTGATTACGTGAAATCTAGCATCGTATCCTAGCAACGGCCATTGGCAGGCTATGCAGAACAACCGCAAGAAGGCGCGTCAGTGTTTATCAAACGAGGGAACAGTCCACCAGTTTTTCAGCTGCACAACTTAGGCCGGTCACCTTAACAACTTGTATATTACTGTCAGACGTTAGCGATGCCATTACCCATCAAAATACTGCTGCATCGTTTCTGTTCCATTGTAAACAATACACAACATTCTCTGGGTGGCAGTCTTGTTAAATCTTTTTAAAAAGCGCCGAAGGCAATAAATACTAATTAGTATTTATTGTCTTTGATAGCGCCAGACTAGTAACCACTAAAGCCCTGCGCGGGGCGGGTTTTGGCCCGCAGCCCCCGCGGGCTGGATTTTTTTTTTTTTGCGATGCGGTGCGGGTTAAGTTTCAATTTGTGCGGGGCGGGGCGGTCTGCGGATCAGGTCACTGCGGGGCGGGGCGGTCTGCGGGCTAGTAATTTCTTCATGCGGGCTACTGCGGGCTGATTTTTATAACTCATTAATGGTCACCAGTTACTCAAAGGTGGGACATTCTTTGAGCTAATTAATTGGGGATTACCAAATTGGCCTTTTGTTTGTATTTAAACAGTGTTATGATAACATGTGCTGGCCTGCCTTGCCAGCTTCAGTCAGGTGTGATTAGTGGCTTCTTCCAGGAGGAAGTATCAGTTCAGGCTATCAATCTGTTTGTGTAATTAAGCCACCAGGATGTCCATAAAGAGCAGTTACCCCACCAATTAGACAGGAAATGCCTTTGATGTGTGAAGACTGGAGACCATGCCACTTGGCACTGGCTGACAATGCCTAACTGCTAAGAACAAGAACTGTCAGTCTTCCTCTGTAGAAGTAAGCTCAAGTCAAACTGCCTTCTACACTAGTATAATCCGGTGCCAGTAGCCTGGTGCAGAGGGGATTTTGAGCCTGTTATATGGACATGTGAGAACCCTCTCAACAATCAGTAGTCTACGATCAGAAAATATAAATTGCTAACTAATTCTAATATCAGCAGATTGCAAATTGCAACACTGCCTTTGTGCACCAGACTCAACCTTTAAACAACTCGTGTTCATGCAGTACAATGGCAAATAGATTATAAGATCATAGGATGCCACTGAAATTAATGCCAGCGGTGTGAATTTCATTGTTCCTCATAACATATGATCAACTGCCATTGCATATTCACTTGTGCTGAGTTATATCAATTAGATAATATTAATATTAATAATATTAAAATACGTTAAAATTTGTACTCGTACCTTTACTTTGCCCCAGGTCTGCTTATCACCTTCAGGCATTTACATTATAATGACAAGGGTTCTATTTTTCTTAAAGATGGAATTCCAAGTACAACATGGTTGTCACCCAACGCCGTGCATTTGTTAATATTGTAAACAACAACGATTAATAAAGAGGATATATTTTTAATAATTCCATGTCATCGGTGTGGGCTGCGGGGCGGGTGCGGGCTGACTTTTGACTAATTACGGCGGGGCGGGTTGCGGGCCGAGTTACTGCGGGGCGGGGCGGGCAGTGGGCCAGGATGTGGCAACATATGCGGGGCGGGCTGCGGGCTGAGTTGTAATATGCGGGGCGGGCTGCGGGTCAAATGACATAGTTGCGGGGCGGGTGCGGGCTCAGATTTCCAGCCCGCGCAGGGCTTTATTACATACCAGGCACTGTCCAGTAAGCAACCATCTTATTTGCATTCATTGCTTACTCCTGTAAGACAACCTATCCAGCTTCGATCATCTAGTTCTGACGTACTTTTTGTTCCTAGAGTCAACACTAACATTGGAACTAGGGCTTTTTCTTTTGCTGCACCAACTCTTTGGAATATGCTCCCTCTTAGTGTTAGATCAGTTGAAAATATTACAAAAATTCCGTCGTCATTTAAAACTTTTCTTTACAACCTTGCTTATCCACTGTAGCTCCCTAGCGCCTTGACCCATCTGTTGACAACTGGAATACTGCTTATGGATTTTGAGATTGACCAATTCTTTTGTTTTGATGGGCTTCCGAGCTTGGTTTCCATATAAATATATATAATATATATATATATAATATATATATATATATAACTGACAATGGTTGATGCTGTGATTTAATAATCAATTCCAACTTCAACGCCTGACAATCCGGTATGTATTAAGAAGAGTAATACACAGAAAATGACATTGATTAGCTTTGGAAAACATAGTCGAATATGATGCTTATTTTTAGGTTGCTGTCTGTCTGCCTTCTTATTAGGCCGTACAGATTACTTGCATCGTGAGACATCGCGCATAATGGAAACGCGTGTGAAGTTGAAGTCACACGTAATTGTAATGGATTGTCTTCGTTGTCTGATATGCAAGATCAGTGATATTACAACATATGTTGTCTTTAGGGAGGCCATTCCTCTCGTCAGTTGGTCGATTAATATCGCGAGGTAAAGGGATATCTTTATCGTTGTGGTGGATATCGCGAGCTTGGTGGTGAGTCTCTATTTGTTATAATTAAAAGAACAGGAAACTACGATACCGTCAAGCGCCTTCACCTAGAAGCAGTGTCTTTACTAAGATTCAACATCTGGACAATGTTGCGAACATTTTTACTAAAACCAAGCGGTATCGCTCCCAGAACGTGTATGGCGATCAATAGCGATCAACTACAACTATCAACGCAGCTGCGTTGATGTCAACTTTTGGTGTCAACTTACAAGGTATGGGACAGAGGGAACATATGAGCCTATTAATTAACACTGGTGATACAACTACTGTTTCGGTACTTGAGTAGAAGTACAAGTAGTCATGCCCAAACACTATTTGAGTAGAAGTAAAAGTAGTCATGTCAAATTACTACTTGAGTAGAAAGTACAAGTACATCACACAAAATACTACTTGAGTAGAAAGTAGAAACGAAAAGTCAAACATAAATTTATTCGGTGCAACATAATAACATTTCGTGCAACAAGGGTGCATCAAAACGACGATATGCAAAAGCAATTACTACAATCAACTACTACATGTTAGTAAAAACGGAAAACTCAAACCATAATTTTATTTGGTGCAACATAAAAAGACAATGGATGTTATGCGAAACAAGTCACTACGGTCAGCTAAACGTTCACACTACACCGGCGTTCAGCTTCAGCAGAAGCTGATGCTCGAAGTGAGCGTCTCCGATGCGGGCACGAGCGACTGCGAAGTTGCGGCCTACAGCGCTAAACAGGCGCTCGCAGGCGGCACTGGCCAGCAGGGCTGTGTTCGTCTTCCCAAAGACCACCTTCACCGTCGGCCAGGCGGTCAGTACGTTCAGCTAGGGGCTCTTGCTCGCCAAGTACTGCTCCAGCTGCAGCTGGTCGGACGAGTGACGCGACTTCCTCACGAAGAAGCCGTCGTCGTCGTCGTCGGTTTCGTTCGGCTGCTGTTCGTCGATTGATGGTGCTGTTTTTTCCATATGTCTGCGGATGTACCTCATGCCTGTAAACATACGCACAAATCTTCAAATATCTTCATACATATTACTTTTCCGCGCTTAGCCATCCATACTCCTCTGACTGCAAAATGGTCAAACTGCTGCAACAGAAAAACATTCAAAATATACACTGCCGACATAGTGCTACCATTAACAAAATTGATGTTGATATACATCACATTACTTTTTATGATAGGAAGATTGTGGACTGCTCAAATTAGTAATAAAGTATTCATGCAGTAGATCCCCATCATAATTTATTATTACTATAACTAAATGCAATCAAAGTAATTCACATATGTAGAGACAGAAGGAAATGGCTGGTTCTTACTGGTTTGCAGTAGCCCCTCGTCATCCGTCCAGTACTTTTTGAACTTTGGATGAGTGATCGCGACCGCCACCAACTCCGGGTCCTGCAAGTAGTGTTGGGAATCGGTTTGATTTTCATAATCGATGATCGGCTGCATAATCAGTTCGTGGGAGACTATTTTGGAAAACTTCCACGCAAGGACAGGGGTGGGGGCACGTTTTGAATGCAAAATACAAGGTATTCATCTTCATGTAATACGGTTCAAGTAACTGGATGCACAATTTGTTACATAAATCGGTCCTTATAATCACTACCTGCAAGACATCCGCGAACCGCCGCGAGATGCCGGCAAGCATGACATCGATGAGTGGCTCACAGGCCGGCGCCGTGTCGCGCTTCTGCCACAGCCGGTCCTGCAGGACGTGCACAGTGGGCAGAAAGTAGCACATGTAGGCCTTCTTCTCACACTGCAGTAGGTCCAGGGTTGCTCAGCTGCGGCCTCTTCCTCTTCCTCTTCATGTTCTTTGCTGCCAGCTCAATGTAGCGTGACAGCAGACTGCGGTGTAGCTTCTGCAAGGCATACATATACCGATTAGCGATTGAAAATAAAACACATGCTTGGTGCATTTATTTTTATAGATCCTCAATGACGAAAATAGATATATTAAAATAATGAATGAGGCACTAGTTAAAAATTGGCGGAAACTCAGTTTTTAGGATTAGATTTAGGTGCCTATAAACCTAACCCTAAAAATAACACTAAACAGCGGCTTACCACCAATTCTGAAAAAGTACGAAATAATCATGTGTTAATAAAAGTACACATTAATCAATTAATTGTAGTATTTTACACACAATATAAATAAAACTATACAGTGACCATAAAATGTTACAAAATAAGACAACAAAATGCAAATTACATAAACTACACATAAAGTTGTTACACGATGGTGTTAATCATACACAGTAATGTACATCTAACATTCACACTTCGAAAAAAGGCGGAGGCCACTTGACCTGGAAATACATAAATGTTAATGTCTATAACGTAACCTAAGTCTAACCCACAACTCTGAAATTAAACTTAACCTTAACCATAATGCTAACCATGGAGTGTATTATTCTTGTCTGAAACATATATTAATAATTTTGTTTAAAGTAAAATATCCTCGAGTCCGCATGTTTAGCATTAAAATGTCGCAGTCGAATGGACGCTTCCCAAAAAAAACGAAAAGAGTGGTAGTATTATTTATGCCTCTAATTCAAGTATACAATTAAATACAATTAATCTACAAACTTTGCCACTAGCGTGAAAACATAACTTTTGCAATGAACAATACACATTTGATGGATGGTATCAGTGAATAGAGGTTTATTACGGATAGCCATAGCCATGCCGATAGGCATAGCCCGAAGGCATGGCCACGCCACTTGCAATAGCGGCAACCAATACTCAATAGGAAATACGGGGTCACGCTAACATTTATCCGGGCGTTAAATTTTATCCGGGTGATGTTTATGTGCACATGTAAAGCATGATATTTGGCAACAGCAGATCATGTGATAAATAATATCCAGTAGTTAAATAGGTTTCGTTTGTTGCCGTAATACGAGCGTTGTACTTAGAGTACATAATTATAATTTGCTGTTTCAGATTTGTGACCAAGTATAAGAGTACGTCACGTGACGTGTGCGTTGAGAGGAAACTGGTTTACGACAGAAATTGTTTATGTCTGTGGGAAGCAAACATTTTATAATTTATGTATGTATATAAACATATATAATATATATATATATATATATACATATATAAACATACATAACGCCCGGATAAATAAAAGCGCAACAGTCGTAGCTGGTGCTAAATACATTCCCCTAGATACATGCACGCGCAGACACGTCACCCGGATATTATTTAACGCCCGGATAAATGTAAGCGCGACAACGGTACCGTATCTCCACGCGTTTGCGTAAATTCGACGGCGAAGTTACATACGCCGAAATAACGGTGTGTTTCGGCAGACACAGTAGGCACACGAATTTAAGGCTGTTGCCGGTACGAGCAGAACATTTAAACATATCGCCCAAATACGCTCACTGGTTCTCTCGCTCATCCATCACTGCCGCAGTCAATATAAAAAATGGTCGGATCCCGCCAGTCTCGTAAAGGCTGACGGTATGCTATGCAAATGAATTAAAATTATGGAGCGCCAAAATCGTAATAATGGCATCGTAATCCCGACCATAGATATATATTATCCCGACCATAATGTTTGACTGGAAACTCGCCAACGGCAAGTATTCGGAAATGTCAACTAATTAAATTATGGTAACGAAAATTTTTTGCCAAGTAGGCTGAAAGTAACGAAGTAAAAAGTATCGTTACAATGAATAAAACTACTTCGTTACAATTAGAAGTACGTAGTGAAAATTGTACTTGACAAAACTACCGTTACCTAAAAAAAACTACTCACCACTGAGCCTATATATTAAATATTATATATATATATATATATACAGGTGTATATATATATATATATGTATATATATATATGTACAGGTGTATATATATATTGACGTTAAGTTTATACTAACATATAAAAAGAATGTTCTCTAAGAGGGTCGAGAAATTGAAAGTGAGGCTGGGACATGTCAATGTCTAAGTATACGCAAATTGGAGGAAGCAGGTGAAGAAGTATCTTAAGGGACCCCAACCAGGGGTCCATTGAACCATCACGTGGCGTCCCTTGAGCAATAACAACACGTTTACATTTAAACCAGGTCAATGAATTTAACGTATGATTCCTTTTACAATAAGTTTGACTTATGTTAAAATATGGCATTCAAACTTTACAAGATATGTGTGTGACGAAGTAGTAATCTTCCTGAAACTAATATGTCACGATTACATAAGTGTCAGTTATTAAAAAAACTAAGTTATAGTGTTTCTTACCCAACAGGCAGTTGGGAAGGTCACCAGTAGTGTCCCAACGACCGCCTGGTTACAGAAGAAGAAGAGAAGAAGAGAAGAAGAGAAGAAATGTATCATAACAAATATAATAATATGTAATAATAATAAATTCAAGAAATTCAAATCCAAATATACATTATTGTCTATCTTAGGGTAATACATTTTTTTAAAGAAAATTTTCTTCAGACTCGTCCGTTGAATAATTAATTAGCTCTGTCACTACGCACGCACGCACGCACGCACGCACGCACGCACGCACGCACACACACACACACACACACACACTATTATTGCATACACCTGTTGTAAAATGTATACACAAGTTTACGAATTAAACATCTAAATCCTAAAATAAGGATTTGACAGCTGTGTGACGTTGCACATTCTAAAAGGTTGGAACTGTACATTTGCGTAAGGTTTCTTGTAATTTGAATGGTCTCTCCGTTTATTTGATATATACTGTCTTGTGTTATTTCACTTAGACATCTACAGTATTGTATTCATGCTTGGAACTCAGTAAGACGTACGTGCCAGAAATGTTCTCTGTTTTCTGGAGCAATAAAGTCATTTCTACAATTATTTATGATTGTATAAAGATGACATCGACAGTCAGCAGTACTGGGAGGATTTTCTTTATTTCCTTCGCCACTTTTTTAACCAAAGCAAACGTTGCCGATACTGTGATGACATATATCTGTGTAGATAATGACAGCAAGCTTGCCATCCTCGTTGGACTGTAATACATTGGTTGAATAGTTACCGCACGTGTAGATCGAACACCGCATATATTTTGTTGTAGTTGTTGCTCGGTCACATTGTTCTGTTTCGTCTATCTGAACAGACTGCTTCCGGTTCTCCTAAAATGAAATAAAATACTATTGCAAGAAAAAACAATACAGTACCACAGTTTTCTGCTGCGACTTTCTTACCAGAAATGTTGATATTGTGGTCAATCACTATGGATACTTAGGCAATAATCGTTAAGTGTAATTGCATATCTAAACAATTAGCTTTAGTTAATAAAGGTACTTATTTTAAAAAATGTCACCTCTTATGTATTAGTACCTCCTATAATCGCCATTTTCGGGGCGTAGTGTGTGCAATAGCTGGTACTACCTGGCATGGCGCTTGTCGGCTTCTTTCCATATAAAACAGTTTAAACTCGTGTTATCAGCTAATCACTAAAATAGTGAAACATCTAACAAATATGTTTTATAGCCTTTGGAAGTAAGGGTTGTTAGCACCTTCAACTTATAAACAATGGTATATGTAACCCTAAAATAGTATATATGCAGAAGAATACTAATGCATGATTCATTCCGAAACTTGTGATTACCATACAACAAATAACGTGTAACACAAACAATAACACTTATAACTATGTGTGTGTTGGCGTGTGTTTGTGTGCGCGGGGTGGGGGGGGTGTGGATGTGTGTGTGTATTTAATCTATCAATTCGGCCAGTAAAACCAACTCACACTTTCTAGTTATTTTACCTCAGTAATAATCGCCAAATAATTTAAATACAATTAAAGTAAGTGAATGAATTTTCGTCGTTTTTCCACCTCCTGAATATTTTAGTCAGTATACTCAGTGAGTTCAATACATCATAACAATATCGAGTTGTCGTGATGCGCCTTTGAGCCTGGTTTGCAAGGATTTAGGCGCCATAGAAGTTACCTTATTATTATTATTGCTATTGTTTTTATTATTATTGCTATTATTATTATTGTTATTATTACTATTATTGCTATTAGTATTATTGTTATTATTATTATTATTGCTATTATTATTACTATTATTGATATTGTTATTATTATTATTATTGTTGTTATTATTATTATTATTGTTATTATTATTATTATTAATTTATGAAAACACTTCCCACAACTGTTTCATGATGCTTCGTTTGGTATCGTTTTACTTGACGTGAATATCACAAGGTGGCCATATTAGGTATATTGGCATATAATAGCTCGTGTCGACGTACGGTTCCAGGATATGCCAATAACGCGAAAGAAAATGAATGTATATATCAAATCCTTCGCATCAATTCGGTTTCCAAAAACTCAAAAACCTTAGCCAGAATTGCGGTAAACTATATAGGTCAAACATCGTTTTCCATTGTATCTGGCGGGTGTTTCTTTGACAATGGACTAACGGTTCATGACGTCCACAATTTCGGCAGTACACGTTATCTAAGTGAGCTGTTGAATGTTGCTATGACTGGTTGTGCGAGAAGGCGCCAATTGTTTTTTCATAGTCCATGGTGGAATGTTGTCCGGTGCTGTGGCTTTGTTTGCTTTGACCTTATTTAAGAAGATGTAACAAGATTGCCACCCAGAGAATTAACTCTAGATGGCAGGTGGACAAGGAAGCCTTTTGGTTTATCAAAAGTCCAACCCTTTTTATTTACGTGTATCACGCCCATCTGAGGTATTGTTACTAGCACCATCACAATCAGCAGATAATATGTTTCATTCATTTACAGTCCATTGTGAAAATGAGAAGTTTCTTATATATAATCTACACTGCTCCTTAACTAATGTAACTTCATGTCCTCTGGTCTTTCTATCTTTCTTAACTAATAAAAATATATTTCTATCTGGTCTCCTCTCAATCTCCTTTGTCTCTAGTGTTGTTAAACCACATTCGTTTAGGCGTTTTTCATAACTAAGATCCCTCAGTTTTGGTATAATTTTAGTCGCTCTCCTCTGTACTCTTTATAACATATATATGTCCTTCTTGCGGTATGGCCTCCACGCTTGTATACAATATTTTAAATGAGCCCTAACTATTGTTTTGTACAACGGTATTATTAGTTCTTTTTCCTTATACGATATATTTCGCCTAATTAATCCAAGGATTGTATTAACCTTTGAAGCTGCAATTCCGCACTGCTCTGAAACCTTCATATCAGCACTAATGGTAAACCCTAAGTCGTTTTCTTTTACAGTAGTACTTAGTACAATTAAACCACATTCTTGTTAGGCTTTTTTGTAACTACGATCCCTCAGTTTTGGTATAATTTTAGTGTTATTGCTAATACATGAATGTTTCTTTCTGGTGTGTAATCTTTATCATGACGCATCTGCAAATGTGTGACATACGGATGCATAGAACACTTTCCCAAATTGGCTTTTCAGCTAGGACGTCACGTCATGCTAAAAACCAACGTCATTTGTTTACATTACTGCAAATGTACGGTTTCGCAACTACTTTCACAACACAAACAACAACCGGGAGAGCGCAAGGATTTGACCAGAAGTATCTTGTTGTTACTCATTCCTAAGATACAACCGACAATAGATAAATATTACCTATATGTCTTACATGTTATGATACTAATATCGGTAAGCAGTATTAAACAGTCAACACATTGACGGAAACGTTTATAAATTGTCTACGACTTTATAATAGCTCATTTTACCGTCGTGTCTGTGGGTGATAAGAAATATTAGCAACAATTATTGTGATTTTAACTTGATACAACCAACTGTTATCACGGAGTTCGCTGGGGGTAAAGGAAGGTACACGATTTTAACTATTTAATTTCCAAACCAGCATGTAGAACAATTATCACACCAGAGATTTCTTACGGAAGTTAATTCCACTACCGCCAAGACTTCAGTTCTGCTTGCAACAAAACCTTTATTTGGCACCAATAGGATTTCTTTCAAAACAATAACTCGTTGTTTACTTACAATTGCAACGTGCATCCTAGCAAAGAACTGTTTGACGTGTCATAGTATGCCTTTTTCATATGTATCACTGTCATTAATCGACAAGGCGGCGATCATTTCCCATACCTTCACATATGCCAAGCTCAGCGATTGGTCCGTATCTGTAATGGTGACATTCATAAAAGATCAGCTATCATTGGAACCGTGTGACGTCTTTATCTAGATGCAACCGCTGCAGTTTCTCCATTAGGATTCCACAGGTGGACAACGCTGTGACCAATTCTGACTTGACTAGCTGAGCAACCAAACAAAGCACATCTGTACAGCGAGCATGTCCGGCGAACTAACAACTATGGAGAACGTCAGTGGACCTATTGCAGACAACGGCACTGCTGTGGATGCTACGCTTTCGATGTACGCATTTCACCCAAATAAAGCACGAACGACGTTTGTCTTTGCCACGATCGGTGTAATCGGTTTGCTGGGAAACCTGATAGTGGTCGAAGTAATTTTTCATTACACAAATCTCGCCAAGAAAGTTACGTCTATTTACATCATCAACCAGAGTTTGATCGACCTCGTTGTTGCTGTTCTAATCTTTCTGACGGCCTTCATAGACAGCCGCTTCTTGCCGACGGACGATGGAGTCTGGGCGCAGATCTACTGCCGTGTATGGTTGACACAGACTCTTCAATGGGGGTTCATTCGGTCATCGACCGTTAATCTGATGCTGTTGTCCATCGAGAGATACATTGCCGTCGTGCACCCGATACGTTACAAGACTTCTTTCACGAGGAAGAATGTAGTCAGATCGGTCGCGTTCGCGTGGTTGTTTGGTATTGTATACATGACAGCCTTTACCATTCCGGTAAGTGCCGCTGTCGGCGGACGATGCTATCCCATCGCGTTCTGGCCAAGCGAACACTTCCATCTAGTGGTAACTGTTGTGAACATATGCATCATTATGATGTGTCCTTTGATTGTGCACGCATTCTGCTATTGCCGAATTCTGTATGCGCTGCATCGTCGTCCCCGGCCTCCGGAACACACTGTCTTTACCATCCACTCGTCCAAGTCATATGACGTCAGTACGAGTGATGACGCCAGGACGAGTCAATCCGCGCCGACAAGCTCTCTC
Source organism: Paraescarpia echinospica (assembly GCA_020002185.1). Lineage (NCBI taxonomy): Eukaryota > Metazoa > Annelida > Polychaeta > Sabellida > Siboglinidae > Paraescarpia > Paraescarpia echinospica. The sequence goes on from JAHLWY010000236.1 coordinate 172,390, forward strand.
GGTACACAGACTTGTCGCCGCGTGGGCAACTCGAAGTACAACGTCAAGGCGAAGAAGACTGTCACACAAACGCTGAGCATTGTCACCATTTGCTACGTCATCTGTTTTCTGCCCCACCAAGTGCGCTTGTTCATGTTCCACATAAGCGGACTCGGCGAATGTGGACTGTGCTGGATAATTCCTGTCACTCTTGTCTTCGCCCACTGCTGCGTCAATCCGTTCATCTACACTGCCAGATACGCCGAGTTTCAAGAAGGACTTCGCAATCTCGCAGTTCACTTGCATTTGACTTGCGACACCGTGAGTGATACCGAAGGTGATGCCACAGTAGCACGACATGTTGTCGCGAATGCAGGACATACTGAAGTGTGAATACTGACAATTGAGAAACCGGGACATGAGAGCAGTTACGTAGAATCTATGCACAATTTCTTGACAACTGATCGCATTACCAGTAAATGTGTTTGGCAATGAATCGGTAACTTATTGTTGTAGCTTCAGATGCTGCATAAGCGTACTCTGCTGCTGCTGCTGCTGCTGCTGCTGCTGATGATGATGATAACGATGATGATGCTTCTACGACTATGTTTCCATATAACTCAATATGGTACTGTGAACACGACGATATATCATGATATTCATATTAACAGAATTGTAAATATATGTGTACATATATTTCGTAGTAAGTTGTTTCTATGTGAAAATGACTAATTGATACCAATCGACAACATGATGATAGGTCTCAGTTATTTCTGCCATACTATATTATGGTGTGGAACATTTGAGAACAAATTAATATTTGACATTATGTAATTGTAGTATTAGCATATTTGGCAGTGAAATGAAACAGTGCATAAACCGAAACGTGGATTCCAAAATATGTTTATGCAATCTAACAAATGATTTAATGCAATATAACAGAGTTGATGTGCTTTGATGTGATTAAGATACACCTACCACTACTATATATGTACTATTACTTGCACTACTACTACTACGGCGACGATTTCTACTACTATTATTATTATTATTATTACTAGTAGTAATAGTATTAGTAGTAGTAGTGGTAGTAATAGTAGTAGTAGTAGTAGTAGTAGTAATAGTATTATTAGTAGTAGTAGTAGTAATAGTAGTAGTAGTAGTAGTAATAGTAGTAGTAGTAGTAGTAGTAGTAGTAGTAATAGTATTATTATTATTAGTAGTAATAGTAGTATTAGTAGTAGTAGTAGTAGTAGTAGTAGTAGTAGTAGTAGTAGCAGTAGTATTAGTAGTATTAATAGTAGTAGTAGTAGTAGTAGTAGCAGCAGCATCAGCAGCAGCAATAGTAGTAGTAGTTATTGTTATTGTAGAATACATAAAACCACATTTAGTGTCCGTCCGACGTAACAAGTCCCAATCACTGTTGACGGTCATGCACTTTCCAGCTGTATTATAACCGAATTATACCAACATTTGCACTTGGTAAGACAGCTTAAACTCACTGTAGACTTAAGTCAACTACTCTGATAAAAAGCCGCTTTAAACACTAGCCTGTTATATGTTATATCCATATATTCAACATCTAGAATGTTTGTGGTACAATTGTAAACATTTGGTGATGTTTGAATACAAATATGATTAGGTCAATGAACGCACTAATACACTTGGAGCGATACTAGATGCTATAACTGTCTGCAACATTTCCCACGTGTCTGGAATGTCTCTATCAAAGTTTTTGTTTCTGAAATTACTTATTTCGCCAGTAGTAGCTGTTGTTTCCAATAATATAAGTACATCAACATAATAATAGCAGCCAATTAATTGACGTGTGGCGATGTTTAAACATTCTGAATCAAACGATGGTCGTCGTCTGTGTAAAATTCGGCGTATTGTAGCGGGGGTTTAGATTGACAATTTGTGTGATACAAGAGATACTTTCAGAGGAAATGTGTCATAGCGTTCCTGAGCCTCCTCGAATAAGCAGCAAAATATGTAGTTAAATTTCATGCTGGAACCTGAGAATGAACAGAGAGTTCCGTGAATCGCCCAAGATGCAACGGATGCAGACAAATCGAGGTATCTCCAAGTGAATCTTGACATTTGTGCAATTTTTTAGTTGTGATTATTTTTTAGTTGTGATTATTTCCCGCCAATGGACACTACATGTGGTTACGTTGCCATGTATGTGTGCATGTAGGCATATGTGTGCATGCGTGTGTGCGTGCGTGCGTGCGTGCATGTGTTTACGCGTGCATGCGTGTGTGCGTTGTGTATGTATGTGCGTGCTTGTGCGAGTGTGTATGTTTGTGTGTGTATGTGTGTGTGTGAGTGAGTGTGTGTGTGTGTGTGTGTGTGTGTGTGTGTGTGTATGTGTGTATGTGTGTATCTATGTGTGTATGTATGTATATGTGTGTATATGTGTGTACGTATGATTGTGTGTGTGTATGTGTATATGTATGTGTGTCTAAGTGTATATATGCATATATGTGTGTATGTATGCATGTATTTATGCATATGCGGGCGTGCGTTGTGTATGTGTGCGCGCGTGCGAATGTGTGTATTTGTGTACATGCGTGCGTGCGTGTGTGTGCGAGCATGGGTGTGTGTGCGTGCGTGTGTTGTGTATGTGTGTTATCATGCGTACGTACGTGCGTGTGCTTGTGCGTGTGTGTGTGTCCACTCATATGCTCGTTACAAAACATGTGCCTATTATAGCTGCAGTACTCAGTAGGTAGACACGCACGCATATTCATTTCACTGAGAATAGCACACAAAAGCCACAATACTTCCTTTTTGTAATAAGTACTGGTCATATAGCACATATCGCGATACACACTTTCCCATTACCAAATCTTAATTAAGAAACACGTTGTAATGAAGACACTATATATATATGCAATATCCTATCAGTAGTCGTGACAGTAGTCGAAACCAGATACTAAAATGAGTCTGGAACGGGACATCTTGTGAATGAGACTCAAATGTATAATATCTGAGATCGGCTTCCGGCGTATCATCATTTGAATATCTTCTAAAATTGACGGAAAACGACAGTAGCAATTTGCAGATAACCTTTAACGTATCAACTATGAATTGTTTCGTGACAAGGTTCCTATATCTTGTATAACTGGGTGCGCCTTTTAGCCTCCATCCATGATCTAAAACGCGTTTTCTTATGATTTGATAAAGAATGTGTGTTGCGCTGAACCCGAAAACATACTTTCGGAACGCAGAATGTGGATGTAGATTGTATATGGCAGCGAATTTAATACTCTCCCACGGGGAAAAATAGAAGCTTTCAAAATAGAAAATGTTCAAGTGGAGAATATTTTCAAGTGCGTATCCAAAGTAGTCAGCTAGGACACCAAGTCATGTTAAAAATCAACGTCATTTATTATGCTTTATTTGTTTGTATCATAATTGCAGTCGTACGATTTCACAATAACTCATCCATCTGAACATACTACTTTCGGTTCTCCTAAAATAAAATGTTAGGAAACAAACAATACAGTTCCACAGCTTTCAGCTGCGACTTTCTTACCAGAAAAGTTGATACTGTGGTCAATCAGTCTGGATACTTAGGCACTAATCGTATCTAAACAATTAGCTTTAGTTAATGTGTGAGTGCCTCCTAAACTTGCCATTTTTGGGGCGTAGTGTGTGCAATAGCTGGTACTACCTGGCATGGCGCTTGTCGGCTTCTTTCCATATAAAACAGTTCAAACTCGTGTTATCAGCTAAGCACTAAAATAGTTACTACTCTGACTTGAATAGCTGAGCAACCAAACAAAGCACAGCTGTACAGTGAGCATGTCTGGCGAACTAACAACTACAGAGAAAGTCATTGGACCTATCGCAGACAACGGCACTGTTGTGGATGTTACACTTTCGATGTATACATTTCACCCAAACAAAATGCGAACGACGTTGATGTTTGCCACGATCGGTATCATCAGACTGTTTGGAAACAAGATAGTGGCCGTAGTAACTTTTCGTTACATGAATCTCGGCAAGAAAGTCAAGTCTATTTACATCACCAACCAAAGTTTGACCGACCTCGTTGTTGGTGTTCTGATCCTTCTCACCGCCTTCATAGGCAACCGCTTTTTGTCGACTCATGGCGGAGTCTGGGCTCAGATCTAATGTTGAGGATAATTGACAGAGTATTTTCAATGGGGGTGCATTAGGTCGTCGACCGTCACTTTGATGTTGTTGTCCATCGAGAGATACATTGCTATCATGTACCCACTATGCTACAAGACGTCGTTTACGAGGAAGAAAGTATTCGCATCGCTCGCGTTCGTGATGTTGTTTGGTATTACATACATGACAATCCTTAACCTTCTGGTGAATGGCGCTGTCGACAGACGATGCTATCCCACAGGCTTCTAGCCAAGCAAACAAGTCCATGTCATAAGTAGCATCGCTAACATATCTGACGTCATGATTTGCCATTTGATTGTGCAAGCGTTCTGCTACGGTCAAATTCAGTATGTTTTAGATCGTCGTGCCGGATCTGTTCACACTCTCTTTATCCTTGACCCGTCAACGTCTCCGTCGACGTCCCACGATGTTAGTACGTGTCAATCAGCGTCGACTAGTTCTCTCAATCTACACACGTGCTCCGGTGTGGGCATCACCAAGTCCATCGTCAGGGCGAATTAGTCTGTCACATAGATGCTGAGCATCGTCACCGTTTGCCACGTCATCTGTTTCGATCACTCCTCACCAAGTACGTTTGCTGATGTTCAAAATAAACGGACTGGGCGAATGCGGATCGTGCTGGTTAATTCCTGTTACTCTTGTCTTCACCCACAGCTGTGTCAATCCGTTCTTCTACATTGCCAAATTCGCCGATTTCCAAGAAGGACTTCGCAGGCGTGCCTTGCACCTGCGTCTCACTTGCGACGCCGATAGTGATAACAACGCTGGCTGAGTCAGAAAGAACCGACGGTGCTGCTGCTGCCGCTACCACTACCGCTACCGCTGCTACAGCTGCTTCTGCAACTCCATCTGCTTACGAAAGGCTTCCGAGGGTTCTGTGAAGGATAATTATTTGGCGGGAAATTGTTGTAACGGAGTGTTGCAAGGCGAACACTTCTATAACACACTTCTGTAAGCATTCTGTGACGGAGAGTTACGTAGCAGAGAAGTATGTGACGGAGATATTGTGACAGAGAGTTCTTTGACGGAGTGCTGTATAATGGAGAGTTATGTAAAAACATGTCATGCAACGGAGAGTTCTGTTACGGATACTTCCGTCGCTGACATTGGTGAATTCTGCATTGAGTTTACATGTAGTTATGTTACACGAGTTAAGCGGTGAACATTTGGTGAGACCTTCTAACATCCTTATATTCGAAAGTATATTATAGTATAAGGATAATTTATGATCATATCTAGAAGTTGATTTCAACTTGCTGAAAACGATACGACCTTCACAATAAAATCGCTTGCAATGTCAGGATCTCTACAATTACAACTTATAAGAGAACAACCATACCTATCTATCAAACCCTTTTTGTGATGAAATAATGGCATGATTTTTAGTATTGAAAAATATTGTGATGTGTAATGCAAGATAGAGGGATATATCTCAAAATGCCCAAGGGTACCCGGGTGTCATCCGGTATTTCCGACAAGATACACACTAGTTGTGTTAAATCAGCATAAGCAACACTAGACGACATAACCCGGTCCAGTGTAAATATCGGACTTTGCCTGACTAATTTCACTTTCTGATAATTGTTCGCTGGTAGTGATTATGATCCTAATAAAAATAACGTGCATATAAGATTCCTTGTCCTCACCAACAGCGATAGGAACAGCAACAACAAGTGTCGACGTAACGGCAACAGTGATGTCGATGACGATCTGGCGTTATGTCAATCAGAATCAGAATCAATTATTTTATTATTGGCAACTTTTCAGTTGGAGTGGACATACATTCATGATACAATACACAAAATCATACAAGTATAATATTTTGTTATGAAACCTAAACAAATTTAATAAAATAATTACATACCATTTTGTACATAATAAACGTAATGTAATTACACTAAAATTACTCATAAATAAATTCACCAAAATGACCCGTGACCACAACATACTCAGTGAGGCGCTTTATATAAAAACTTGTGCATTATAATTGCATTTCCAACTTTACTTACACTTGAGATAAATTAATTACATTAAAACGAAATAAATGACTTTAAATATTTAATTATCTATTAAGACATACGTAATAACAATTTAAGTTTTCTCACAGTGTCCTAAGCCCCATGGTATTTATGATTTTTTGTAGCGATTTGTATTCGCCATTGGGACATGATCTAAGCGCATATTGAACATTTTGATTGTCTGACAGTAAGGGATTCAATTTGGGGTCACCACGCTTCATTTTAACAAAATTCGTTTCGCACAAGTAAATGCGTCTATTGTGATTTGCCATCTGCAGAACATCCTCGAAGGTATAACCAGAATATGTTGTTTTAAGACCATTTTTTATTATCTCGATGTTGACCAATAAGTATTTAGGCAAATTCATGTGCCATGCCGGACGAGCATATTCCACTACTGGTCTAATCAGAGATACATACATTCTAACCAAGTCTGTTTGATTGATGCCAGCCCGTTTCAACTGAGAGATCATATACACTCTTTTGCTTGCATTTGAAACTACTTAATGTACATGTGCATTCCAACGTAGATCAAAATATATAGTTACACTGTGAACTTTTGCTTGAGTAACTCTTTCAATATCAGTCCCATTTATATCAATATATAACAATGATTCCACAAATTTCCTATCCTTACAGAAACATAATAATAATAATTCATTTTGTCTTGCTCGTATTGATGCGCATATCATTATTACTAGACCACTGCGCAATAATGTCAGCAGAATCCTGTAAATAAGATATCATTATTTTGTTACATATTTCAAATATCGTGCTAACACCAACATATTCATAAATTGGGTACGGTGTATGTAAATCGTTGATATGGACTCTTTGGTCCCGACAAGGTTCCCTAGGGAACACCCTCATTTGGGTAGCTTGGCTTTGACACATCGTCACCGATCTTGACTTTCTGTTCTTGGTCTAGTAGAAAGGCTGCCATCCACCGGACAAGGTGTTCTGGCACGTCCATTGCAACCAGTTTATTAATTAGCATATTATGATTAATTGTATCAAACGCTTTGCTGTAGTCAAGAAATAACACCAGTTATGAAGCATTTCAACCAGCGCATCCGTGGCAATTCCCGCAATACCTCCGAAATGCGTATCGTCAATTTGAGGTTTAACATAAATATCGACCAACTTCAGCACTAAAGACTAAAAAAACCTTGGAGGAATTGGAGTAAGCGATATAGGTCTAACATCGTTTTCAATTGTATCTGGCGGGTGTTTTTACAATGGAATAACGGAAACGTAACACCATTACTTAAGAAACGCCGTATCGACGTTAACGTACTCACGAACTATCGTCGTATATCGCAAATCAGTTTTGTATCGAAGATTCTGGAACGACACGTTGCAAATGAATTGCGCCATTACATGGATGCGAATGATTTCAATGACCCTTTTCAAAGTGCTTACCGCCAGAGCCACAGTACCGAGACTACGCTCGTGCGTTTCCTTGAAGACCTATCTCAAGCGGCGGGGAGTACTGCTCGTGCCGTTAGATCTCAGTACTGCGTTTGACACGCTGGATCATGCCATTTTGCTTAAGCGACAGTAAGTCAAATAGTACTCACGTGGCTTACGTCATACCTGGTGGGTCGAACAAACGCCATAAAGATAAGACAAAATGCATATTCTCGAAGAACAACACAGCACAGTGTTACGCAGGGGGTCGTTCTCTATCCCATGTTGTTCAATCTGTACTGTCTACCAACTGCCGATATCTTCAAACACCACAACCTTCAATGCCACTTACACGCTGACGACACTCAACTTTACGCCGAATGTCCACCATCCTAACACGGAGATGCACTTCCACGCATTGACGAATATGCGCGCGAGTTGAGACAGTGGCTAAAGGTCCTCAACCAATTAATTTGCCCATCGCCAATCCGGTTCTTTTAGATCTGGATGTGTAATGTGTGAATAGTTTAACTAGTGTGCACAGTCGGTTTAATAAAAAATGCGTACTTTTTGTTGATCGTCAAAAAACGTTTGTCGTTACACCGGGTATAGCTGGCGAAAGCCAATTGCGCCGTCGACCTCCTGCGCCAATTCAGTCACGTGCTTTACGCGAGATCGAAATGCATTCGAAAACAATAACAACACACACGTGCTTTGGTGTATCAAGATGAAGATTCCAAAGTGGTTGTATGAATGTACGTATTACACTATCGCAGTTAGCAACAAGAACGCGTAGCCGTGTATTAATGCAACGAGAATTGCATCTCGCGAACGTTTACACTCGACTCGAGGCTGACTCTAACTTCTAACTCTAACTATGCCAGTCACCATGACCATATCAGCCAGAGATTCAGTCAGAGGCTGTGACAACGAGCATGATATTTGATATGTATTGTATTTGGTTACGTAGGATCTTATTATTAAGCTATATTATTGCGACAATACATATAGAGAGTAGATGACGTGAGGGTGCGAAATGACAAGTAACTTTGGTTTGGCAGTAGGCCCCTCTTGATCGTGCAAGTAACTTAGTTAGGAAGCATCCGTAATTTCGTGCAACAGAACGTCAAACACGGGATTATTTTATTGGTGATCATAATTTTAAAACAGTGTTTTGTGACTAACATGTTGATACTATAACTGTAGAATGTTGTTGATTTGCATTGTAGTTTATGCAAAATAATTACGACTTTTTATTTGACAACCATGATGGTGATGATGATTTTATGCAACATAAAAATGTAAACGTGTGAATACATAAAAAATACATCTAGAGTACACCATATATAAAAATTACACAAGAAAATGCTCGCACTTGTTTTTATTGTGGTCCTTGGTGCCTGGCTATAGTCTATGTAATTGGTATCCTGTGATACCTTTCAACTGATATATGCCATGTATCCTTGTGTATTTACCAATATGTGTATATATTCTCACCACAGCAATATATGAATACATAACACGTAACTTAAATTATGATGTCGCTAGAGGCCACACTGCGACCCAAGAATGGGAATGAGAGGAGGTAGAAGAGGGGCTAGGTGGTCACCTGGGTCAGGCAGACACAGGGAGGATACATAGTCTGCGGG